>JAIPRM010003553.1:0-25721 GCA_025469315.1 Stegophylla sp. TES_Ste_2020
CGTTGATTGCGTTTAATTGTTAAGTGGGACGTGGATCATACATATCGTATCAAAGACATCTCTAACAATAATATTATTAATAATTATTAGACATACTAAACGATAAAATAAAATCGAATTTGGTGGATAAGGGAACGGTGTGGTTTTGGTGGAAAAGGGAATCGACGTTTTTGGTTTTGGTGGAAAAGTGAATTGGTGGAAAAGGGAACGGTGTGGTTTTGGTGGAAAAGGGTCCCGCCCGCTTTAAGTCACACACGTATCTACTCATGTATTTTACAAAAACTAAACCATTTTTATTGAGCTCATATCAAGTATATTTTAATAGAGAGTTAATTTCATTAAACTTTATATTAGTCGAATATCATTCGACGAAATTATATTGCGAACAATACGAAATACGGTTGTGTTTTAATAATAATACAATCGTGCTTTCAACCGTTTAAATCCTTATTGAGCCGTGTAAATTGTCGGTAGCGACTAATTTCATTTCCATTACGGTCGGGTTACAATGCGCCTCGGTGAAACAGAGTCGATAATTTCAATCTGCGTATATTATATTTAAATATTTCACTCTCATAATTTCAAATAAAACGGTACGAAAGAAACAATCAAGTATCCAGGATTTTCTCATGGGGAGGAGGATGGAAGGGGTGTATAGCTAAATTTGGAAGTAACCTGTATTTAGGAAAATTCCTGAAGGTTTATCATAATTTCATGTTATAAAAATTTATACTATACGATGTACAAAACGTGAAATTGTTAGCAATGTTATATTCATCATTTTCTTTAAATATATTTTTTAGTGTTTCGCATTGATTTAGTTTCATATTTTATTTTTTATCTTATGATAATATATAAAATATACTATACGTTTTTTGTTAATTAAAATATTTAAAATTAGTTTTTTTTAACATTTACATTTTTTAGTCGTTTAAAGAAAACTTGAGTAGGAAAAATAGTTTCCAGCAAAACCATGAATTACAAAATACAAGTTCAACTTCTAAAGATTAAGTAATAATTCATACTTTAAACCATTCACTAAATGATAACAACTTTTACACTGCCATTTATTATATTCATAATATCTAGGATTTTTATAGTTGAGGAAAAGTTTAAATGTTCTAACCACGTACAATATATTTTTACTTCCATTCAATAACCTCTTAAGATTTTTAAAGAATTAAGATATACATCAAACGCACAAATTTTAAAAATTGTGTGATTCTCTCTTGCTCAATCTAAATTAAGTCATCGTATCATCTGGGGATGAACATGTAATTTGAATAAATTGGATGTTTCGGTACTCACATTATATTTTGATAAAATAATGCTTTAGAAACCCATATCTAACTTAACAATCAATATGAATAATGATGAAATTTAAAATATATTTATGATAAAAATATCATATTACATATTATTATGCTAAAAGTTATTATTAATTTATTTTTTCCACACCATGGATAAAATACACGTGCGAGAAATCATCACTGTTAAAATAGTGTGATAAGATATAAATAAATTGGAGAAATAAATTCATAACATGAAGGAATAGATTTTTATAAAAAGTGTAAAATATTTTATTATTTTATAATATAATCGTGATTTTTACTAACATATTATTTGATAACACTTAATTCCACTGATAAAATCTTTGTCAAAAGCTACAACGAAATATGTTAACGAAGTACGTTTTAACCAGTTGTGGGGAAGGGGTTTGTGATATGATATTAACCACCCCCCCGCGCTCCTAGAAACAATATTTTTTATAATCATTCAATTTTATTAAATACTTATGCTCGCAAACGTATTAGTCAGTAAGTCGAGTCGAAATGGGTTTTACGACCCGGGGGAATTTTGATATACTCTACGCGCCACGATCGATTGTGACTGATGTTAGATTAGAAACTCTTCGCCAACACGTTTTCCATTATTTATCCGGAAAATAAGAATAAAACACGTCGTACTCGATCACTCCGTTGATTACGATTTATTTACAATGCGGCTAGCGCTACGCCGGATTGTATAGTTAATAGTAATTACCGCGGACACGTCTGTAAGTAGAAATGCCTAGCCGCCAAGGCACCGGTAGCTTAACGCTTGTCATTGTTCTCCGTCGTCGGACTGTGAACACAATAACGTGCTGTACATATTCTACTTTATTGTGCACATAGGTACTTGAAACGTTTGTGTGTGTGTGTGTGTGGTGGGTAAAAAATTTGGACGAACCTCGGGACCACTTAGTCGAAGACATAAAAAAAGGGTGGTTGATACGATGAGGGACTGTGGAAACGTATTATAATTGAAACTAACCGTTAACATACATTATACTTAAAAAGGGTTCTAAACACGAACATAATTATTAGACGCGACAGTTATTATTTTTTTACTTTTCAAACAAACGCGTTTTAGTGTGCTGTATATAATATTTTGAGTACATGAAAAATATTTAATATATATATATACACGTGTTGGCATTATACGCACGTCATATTCCTCGTACTTTATTGGTACATCTCTAACTATAATATCATAAGTTCATTTTTTTTTCCTTTAACTTTAATTATGTAAAAACGTTACGGTCTCATCGTTTTTTTTTTTTTTTTTATGATCTTAATAACGTTTTAGTACAACACTCTGCGTATACGTACTTATGGTTATTTACATAATAATAATATTCCTTTTTAAAAAGCAGTGATTAAATTTTTAAATTAAAAACACTATACCTAATGAACTCATGTGGAGATGAAAATATACACGTTAGTGTTAATGTATGACATTTAATTTTTCTGTCCATCAGTGAAGTATTTTATAGAATGACAAACATTTGTAGTTAATGTATTAAATGAATAGAAAAAAAAAAAAATACTTTTACTGGTTACTCTACATACTAACTAGGCATTTGAATAACTAAAGGTTTCAATTTAGACAATTTAATTAGTGTATTGAAAGTTATTAAATACTGTGTAATTGTATCAACGTTCATACTGTAGATTTTTTTATTTATCAACTACGTGTTTATGGATATCAAATATTTTATTAAAAATATATATTAATTAATCAAAATAAAATTTAAAATTTCACTTTAAAATAGTTTATTACATTTTATAATCTTGATGAAGTGATTTTTCTAAAGTACTGAAGGCAAATTCTGATTCAAAAAAATGTTGGTCGAAACTTTTGTATAGGGGTTTTTATACAAAAACTCGTTCATATAAAAAAAAAAAAAATAACTGCCATTATTTCAAACATAACCTTCACTTAGAATCTAAAATAAAATATTCTTTGAAATTTTCTATTTTATCCGACAATCAGTGTCTCTGAGTCGATAAAACCCGTTGTCTGTTAATTTTAAAACAACTGCAATAATTGGACGAGAATCATCCCTTCCTCTGTCAATATCAGGGATTTTCATACGCACTGTATAATCATTATTAGGAACATTGACTTTATTATTTTCTTATAACAATTGATCATTTATTATGTTGAGTAGTGAGCTAAAATAATTTACTATTTAACACAATACGGTGGCGTGAGTAATGTAGAATTGGAAAAAATATGTTCTTGTTGTTTTAAACAAATGTTTATGGATTTTTTTGTGCTGTATAAAATAGTTGTATACAATTTAAAACAATTTTTATACTTAAACTGATAAGGTAAGGTTGATTATTATTAATAAATAATATACAATGTACATTGGTTATTATGAATTATAATTGTTAATACATAATTAACAATTTATTGCCTTCTATGTTCCTGATAATTTTTTTTCAATATTGAATATTATTTTCAAAGTGTGAAAAATAATGTTATGAATTAAGTGCTTAATATTTTATTTTTTTAAATATGTTATATTATAAATAATATATATATGCACGGTTTTAAATTAAAATATTATATATATATATTAAAAATAAATTATTAATACGGATAGATAAGTTTGTTAATTTGCATTGTATTAATTAGTCATGATTTAATATAGGCCTTACAATACACTTAAGTCAGTTTAGATGTAATTTGGTTGAAAACAGTTATTATGTATTTATATTTAAGAAAATTATTATTAAGTACAACTTTTTTCTTTTTGCGCTTTACGCTAAACATTTTATCTGAAATAACATACCCAATTTTTCTACTGATTCATAAATTAATATAAAATACCTGTATAAATTTGTGTGTGTGTGAGTGCGTGAGGTTAAAACAAGATAAAAAAGTATAAGAAAATTAGAATTAAATAGATATTAAAATGTTGCTAAAATCTTGTTTTTATTTTTGGCTTATATATATTTTTTTTATATGTTGTTTTGTTCAATTATTTTAAATATGTAAAACGAATTAAACTCTGGATTAATGGGAATGTATAAAATATTCAGTTAAAATTAAATTATATAAATAATGTATACGTTTTATTAATTTCGTAAATTACCTAGCTATTGCATAAACTAACTGATTAGACACTCAGTATTAATCGCCGCCATCGCATTACCGGTAATAATTATTAATTCAAACCCGAATATGTCATAAAAAAAAAACTGGATAGCAATATAACAGGAAATAAATATTATTATGCATTGCATTTTTATGGCCCGTAAACGTAGTAACGACATAACAATAAATATCTCGGTTGAATTAGGAAAAACGATGTTTATGTATTTTTGTTAGATTTATACGATATATTATAATATTATATAGTCGACATTTTCCGGATCGTGTGTTTATTTATATTTAATTCGACTTTCGAACTCACTTATTTTTCATTTTTATCGAAAAGGATAGGCAAAACAAATGTTTCCCAATAAAATCCGATGTGACTATATTGTCTTATATCATCGTACGATGATCTTTTAAGTATTTTACGACGTCAATCATCCATCCAATCGAATTCTTTGTTTTTTTCTTAATTTTGTGTTAAAAAAATAAATAAATACATAAATACAAGCTTTTCTCTGACAATAAGAACGTTTACTGTAGTAAGGATAATTTAAATAATTTCACTCTATATTACATGTATACGTTTAAGTTGTTCGATTATTTCGTTCACTGATGTCTCAAACGATTAATTATCAATTAAGTATTTACCTGCAAAATTTTGGTAGATTAATCGATTGATCTTGTCATCTAATCGATCGTTCATTTTGATTAATAGATTGTTTTTTTTTTTTTAACTATCGACAATCGAGCTCTGATCATAGTTTTATTGTTTTTTTTTTTTTTTTCAATTATTTCATACGTTTTACAAACTGTAGTGAGCTGTGACAATCAAACTGTTGCTGTGTTGCTGAAATAATTTATACATTTAAAAAAATCAATACCCCTATCGGGCGAAAAAAAAATTTACATTATTTTTCTCTCAACTCTGTTGGGGGTAAGTGATGAGTTTTAAATTTAAATGAAACTCATTTCGGGTCTCTTTGAAACTTGAAGTATCATCCTGCGGCTAAAATTAGCTCTATATTATAGGTTTAGACGAGTACCACCCCCAACCCGTTACCGTGTCTTCGACACGCGTCACAAATTAAACACTCGATATGCGCACACGTGCTCAGGGATTTAGGCGCGTGGACGAGTATATAATAAATTACAATAAGACACAGGCGGATATATTATAATACGTACATTGTCAATACGGTGTTGTCGGTCTGTTGAAAAAAATTCGCCCTACCGAAATTCTGCAATGACAAGGCATTGTGTAATGCTACAAAAGTGCCACTGAGATAAATCTAACGGACGGAGTTCGATAATAATTAAAAGTCGAGTGCCCAGGGGTATTATTGAAATATGCATTTTATTCGTTTCGAAATAGAACGCGCGGGTGAGAGGGGGTTAAAAAAAACATATGGACATACTTTGCACCATGGGTATTGATGGGTGGGTGTGTTGAATTTTAACGAAACGATAAATCATTCCTCCAGTAAAATGATTCTGATTGGAGTTTTAGTTTATATATAATAATAATAATTGCCAGTATTTAATTCAGCTGGTATGTCAAATGTTTAACAATTATTGTTATTTAATAATACAATAGTCCATGTCCATTGCATTATTTGTGAATATAGTCAATTTTATATTATATGATGTTACGTAATAATTAGTATACATTTGATATATTGCGCGCAAATACTAAATTTTCAAAATCGATTAATTCGGTAATTATTAATGAATGCGGATTTTAATTCACGCCATCGTACTCAACGTCAAAAAATACATAAGGTGGTAAAAATAAAATCTGCAAACATTTGAGATTATTCGTAAACTAGAATTATTATTTAAAATAATACATATTTAATAAACCATACAATTTGCCCATAAACTTCACATTTTTTTCAATCAAATCCTGTTAAAGTGTTGAATTTTCTTTTAAGTGAATTTAAGTATGTAATTTTATATAAAATTAATGAATGCTAACTTTAAACATTTGTAAAGAAAAAAATAGAATTATGATTTTCGAGAATTTTCAGGTTAATTATACTATTTATTATATAATATTTGAGTGAGATAATATTAAATTTTCAAGTCTTAATATAAAAAATACCAAATTTTATGAAATAAAAACTTATAAAAAACAAGAAATTTCCGATATTTTCAAAATTCTGTATTTAACTCAAGATTGGTAAAATGTTTTTGTAAATTTTATGAAGTGTTTTCATGATAATTTTTAGTAGTTGGTGAAAGATTAAAGTTACTAGCTATATTACTTTAGAAGTTATATTAAAAAAATTTCAATTTCAAATTTAATTATTTTCAATTTTATAAAATTCACTTGATCCTTTGTAGTAGTTGATGAAATTTTCAAGTTTCTAGCTCCATTATTTTTGAAGTAATGCTAAAATACTTCATTTTCAAACAAAATTGTTCAAAAACAATTCAATTCTATGATTTGATAAATCATAAATGATTTTATTTTTATTTCCAGTTATGCCATATTTTACTGTTATTTGGTAGTTTTCCTTTACGATTAGAGAAAGAATTG
Organism: Stegophylla sp. TES_Ste_2020; assembly: GCA_025469315.1. Lineage (NCBI taxonomy): Eukaryota > Metazoa > Arthropoda > Insecta > Hemiptera > Aphididae > Stegophylla > Stegophylla sp. TES_Ste_2020. The sequence continues at coordinate 6,971 of JAIPRM010003553.1, forward strand.
AGAATTTTGAAAAATGACCTCTTTAAAGTACCATCTGAGTATGATTTTCAAACTAAAAAGTTACTGATAGTATTTTTTGTGAAAGTATTTCTATACGAAAAATGTTTCCAAAGGGGGAGAAAATAAATAAAAATAAATATCATTATAAAATCACAAGTTACTCAGTCTGTTATTTATAGAGTACAGCAGTTTATCAATAAAATAACCATTGTTATTGAAATTATTCGTGTGAAAGATAAATATTATAATTTTTCAAAATTGAAAGTTCTTATGATAACAAACATTGAGGCAACTGATTTAAAAAAAAATGTGAATATATGAAGTCATGTAAATCTAAACACATACGAGTAAGATTGTGTAAAATTATACATAATTAAAACAATACATTGAACATGTAACAAAATAACAACGAAAATAAATAGGTATTTATTGAATTGACTTTTAAGAAAGTTTCACTGCTGTAGCTAATAGTTAATACTATTGATGACGTGAAAAAATCGGAAAATATTTGGAAAAAAGTTTAGTTTCTAAAGTTCTACAAATTTGAGATTATGTAACGCCAGATAACACATCATGTAGTCTTAATATATAGATATGTCCTGTTACTTACACTTCAAGATCCTGTAGAATTTTTATACAGCACAAGGTTAGCCGAAGCTCATAAAAAAGGTGTGTTTCAGGGATCTTTTTCTTTCTATATGTTCATTTCAATTTGTCGCGTTTTACTATTTATATACTGTGTAAAAAGTCAGATCCCATAAATTATTTAAAAGAAAAGGTTACATAACGGTGCCCAAACTCATAAAAAAAAAAAGACAAAATTGGTTTTTATAAAATAAAACACTGTTTTTGTGTTCTTTTTTTCATCACAACTAGGTTGATACATATTTGAATTTTAGTAGGAGTCACACGTTCTACATTACGATAATTTGTGTTATGTTTTTTTTGTACTACTTGCGTTTAATAATTTTGATTGGTTGTGTTAACAGAAAATCGTAAGATTAAAAAAACAGTGTGTACATTGCACCTTGGAGTATTCTTCACACCTCGGGTGGGATCATCTTGGTGGGTGTGTTGAATTTTAAAGAAGCGATAAATTATTTCTTCGATGAAACAATTCTGAGTGGAGCTTAATTTAATATACAATAATCGTAATTTTCAATATGTTTATCAATTGTTATTTAATAACAGAACTGATAGCATTCCACCCAAGGAGCGAATAATACCCATGATGCAAAATTATGTTCGGCTTTTTAAAATCGCGATTTTATTTAATTTATTCAATTCATTCAATGAATTTAAAAACCATTTTCAATGTGTTTTAAGGTTTTGTACTGCATTAAATTCATATTCCTCACAATTATAATATGATAAATATACATAATATATGAGAGCAAATTGCGAAGAACGTAAATTTGATATAATCGAAGTCGTCTTCATCGTCATTGTATCATCGTGTACACAAGCGTTTATAATGGCCACTGTCTACAATGATTACTTAACGTTCAGACATTATTTTTACTATAATAAGGTTGTAAGTGAACATTTTTACGACTCCGGGCGACCATCATGCGCTGTATGTGAGCCGGCACAGCGACAGCAGCCGATGCAGCAACCGCGGTCGAACGTCGTGAACGATTGTCGAAACACAATAATATGGGCGTATTATGATGTGTACCTATTCGCCGAGGTGAAACAATAATAATACGAGTCGTAAAAACACGAAATGCGATTGAAAAATAAAACAAACATCGTTAAACCGCTGCCTCGAGTGTCAATCGCTACGTATATTATGACTTACTCGTCAGTCGAAAATGATGTTACGTATAATTCAGGTCGATATCTCGCGTACTGTATTCAGTATCGTTTATATCTTGTAACTGACTGCGTCGCAATAGAGTGCAGTACTGCAGTATGCAGCTCGGTTTAATATGGTCTAGAAGTGGGTTCATGATCCCTCCCCCTCCAGGTTACCTAAGTTCATCCGTATAGTAGGTATGACATTTTAACTGTAGATTAAATTATTTAATATTAAATAAATATTATTACTTTCAATATTATATAATATTATGTATTTTGTATAATAAATCATTTAAGGAGTAAGGAATGAGAGTTGAGTGGTGAATAGCTCAGATTTCAGAAATAATAGAATTTTAGTCAAAGAGTTAAATTTTGAAATAAAAATCGAGTAGTAAGGTCTTAAAATGTTAAATGTTGACTTTTTAATGTGTCCTTTTTCCCTGGTTTCATTTCTGTGCAAACCCTTGTTCATAATACACAATAATACACATTTGACAGAAATTCGTACACACCGGCAAAAACGTATTGGTATACTTTTGATGGATGTTGAAATATTTAAAATTAACACCCGACAATTTGTTATTTCTGACAGCCAGCGGGGCCTTCCAATGCATAGGGATTTGCGCCAGGGCACAGCTCACACTGCCTTCAAGCCGGCCCTCGATAAGCATGGTCACGACTTTTTTGGATGTAAAAATGCAATGATTTAGATTTATTTATTAAAATGCGTAGGTATTAAGTTGCTATAAGAAACTATGTTTACCATAAGTTTTTTTCATAACACTTAAGGGAATTCTGTAAAAATAAATAATTATTTTTAAATAGCAACTCCCCATTTTTTCGCCAGAATTTTATTCCATTCATTTTTCTATGAATTTTTATCAAAATCAAAATTTAAAGTAGCAGTTTTTGAATTTGTCTTATATAATTATTATTAGGGATAATACCCCATTTAGTACACGCATTACGCAATAATTTGCAATTGCAATTGCAATAATAAGCAGTATATACCTAAGCACATTTTGATAAAATATTAATCATTTATGTTTAATCATGCATACTCATAATAATTATGTATTATGGAGATACATGGGTAATATTTATCAAAGAATTTATTGTCCCTATTACTTTAATTAAAATAATTTCAAAATTACTTGTACGAATTATGAATTAAAACTCACAGAAAATGGCTGAATGAAATTTTGCAGTGAAAAGAGGGGGTGGGGTGGCCAATTGAAAAAAAAAGTTCCAATCACAATAATTAAAAAGTCACCCGTTCGAGGAGAACACGTCAAACGTAATACCCATAAACTGAAACTTTAAAAAGTTTATTCGTCAAAGAGAATACTATTGTCATTGCGATAAACACTAAGAGCGCAAAGAATATCCGCCCTTAATTCGAGAGATTTCTGTACTCGAACGCCATCGCTCTGTCGACGTCATTGTGCCGAAAAGTTTTAACACCCGACAAACTGACGTTTGACAAGCTTTTTTACGAAATATGAAATCCTCGAAACATACCCGAAACAAAAAAAAAAAAGGGTGTAATTGTCCAAAAAACAATTATTCGCTCAAAACGACGGATACTCTGACGTGAAACGAAGACCATCTGTAGTGATAAATGTATGCGTATAAACAAGTTTCAATTAAACACTATCCGTAATTATTATGTAATTTCGTAATTCAAGAACGTGATTTTATCGTACAGTTTTGTTATTAATTTTAATTAGGATTATATTTAAATATTTTCACGGTGGTACGTGTTCGTAACAATTAGCAAACACACACGCAATCCGTATTGTATCGTTATAACCCACGATATTATCAAAATATTTCTTATGAAATACTCGGTTAACTGACGAAAAATTTGATTATCTCAATCAAACAAAACTTGTTACGAAATATCTGTGTGACCGTGCCGAATTATAACTCAAAACATTAAATTTTTGTTTAAAATTTAAATGTGCACATATTGTGTAAATATAATATAATAATAATATACATAATTGTAACACATATACGTATAATGCTATAATCTTTAGAACGTTAATTTGTTACAATTATGTTGCATCTGGACCTACTCGACTATGTAATTTGTTTAAAAAATCATTTAATTTTTTCCTGAATTTTTGATCTTCATAACTCTGGTACAGCATTGCTCGTTATCGAAAATATATTATTATATTCAGGACTTCGAACTGAACGTTTTGATCTTTTCAGACGTGGATCCAGAATTTACTCAATTGGACACTTGTAACTAAATACTGAAATGTTCGCCTATACGCATTTATACATCACTAATTAAATTTTACATTATAGACAAAAAATATGGGATCTAATGGTAAAATATTTTTTAGATTCTGAACGAAGTGAAAAAGCTAGTGTTTTTACAATGATGTTTATTTTTTTATTTTTTTTTCTGTGTATAACTTTTCGTATAGAAATACTTGTCCAAAATTTTCGATCAGTAACTTTTTGAAATCGGATTTGCCTCTAGATTGTATTTTAAAGAGGTCATTTTTTGAATTTCTCAATTCTTCAATTTTTTTTGTTAGAAAAAACTACCCAAACTTTGATAAAAATAACTCGGAAAACATCATTTTTTGATCCGAACTATATGAAAATTTAAACACAGATTGAAAATCATTTAAGAAAGATTTTGGTGCAAGAAAATTTTAAAAATGTGAAAAATAGAAAATCATTTTAGAAAGATTTTGGCGCAAAAAAATTTTGAAAATGTGAAAAAAAAATTTGAACATTTTCTAATATTTTTTTTCTCATTTATTTTTTATATTATTAATTTCCCTCGTTCAGAATCGTTTTGTTGAAGAAATGATTTATCGTTTCTTTAAAATTCAATACACCCGTCGAGAGAATCCCACCCGTCGTGCGAAGAACACCCATCGTGCGAAGTATGTCCTACTTTTTAAATATGTGTATTGAAAGACTTTTCACTACATTACCTTGACGTAAATCGATTTGTAAATAATTATATTTACAATTGCATACTCGTATCATTGTTCTATGATTAATGATCTATGATGGCAAATTTAATGAATAAACAATAATAATTTTGTGAACAACGATAAAAAATCCAATGCTAAATTAAAATCAAATTAGGTATTGGAGAATAGTGTCTTTGATAATTGTAGTTAGTTCTACAATTAAATGTGATGCCAATGTACTTACTTTATGTATTTTTATTTTTTATAAAAATAATAATCGTAATAATGTGTGTTCACAGTGAGTTTAATAATTATCAATTAACCACAGCATCAATGATTTTATGAATCAACATGCCAAATTCGAGTTAAAAGTATTTTCATCGCATTTATAATAATATTAATTCGGAAATTATTTCAGAAATTTTGGCGTCTGTGAATAATTAGCAACACTGTGTGCCGTTCAAGACGCTATCGTTTAGTTAATATTATTTATCGTCAATTAATTTCCGAATACGTGATTTGTCATAAGTCACAAATTCGTGGTAATTAATTAATTGCTAACTTCTCGAGTCGATGCCATACTGCTGCGTTAGTAGTAATTTCAAGGCATTAATTAACAAATCATAATATTTTCGAGTTAATAATTTACGTTGTTAATATAAATTAATTATGTTTTACACACGCTTGCCATGTGCATTGTTGATAAAATTTCATTTGTTTGCTCGTTGTTAATTGAATGTCAACCGTGAGGTTGATTAAACTCTGAGCCAAAAAATCGATCGGAATTTGTAATTTGTAAGTAGTAAATACGAACACAAAATAAAATATGCATTATTATTACGTTATGTTATATATTTAGTGTTTGAAGTTTGAAGGCATTTATTTTTTTTTCTATAACTCTAAAACAAAACTGTGTCAATTATAAATTTGATTTATTCTACTTAAAATAAAATACACGACTTTATATATTGTTTTTTGTATTTTAATGCATTTTAGGTTTTTTTTTTGTTTTGTTTTAAAATATTTTTCAAAATGTGTTCTAAATAGACATATTTTAAACATTAATTCAGTCTGAGAAGATTTTTTTTTAAACTTTGGTATAAATTGAATCGTCCAGTTTGTACTCCGATAATATTAGTAAATCATTTTGTAACTGTTATTTAAATAATTTTGATAATTTAGGTATCTTAAAAAGAATACATTTAATTTACAGATGAACTGTTGAAGAAAAAGAACAGCATGTGTTTTTTTAAATAATTCTATTGACTAATTAATAATTATGTTACGTTTTTTTAATATATATATATATTTATATATTTTAAACCCAATTTTAAATGTTTCTTTTAAAGCTTTTTTGAACGATTTATAGAGCTTCATTTTAAGGGTTCTTTTTTAGAGTTTATTGCTTTAAAATCTGTATTCTAGTTATAATCGTACTACAATGGGATATTATTTTATTTTAATAATAATACATTTATTGTACTCATCAAGTGGATCCAATAAAAGTCGACGGAGTTTTAATCAAGGGCACAACTAATATGGTAGACATTTTCTATATTCTAACACATTTATTTCTTTTTATGTATAAATATTTTTATAGAAAAATACTTGTCCAAAATTTTGGATGAGCAACTTTTTGCATCATAATTTGGTTTTTAGATAGTATTTTAAAAAGATTATTTTTCAAAACTCTCAATAGTTTTTCCAAAATTCGGGAAAAACTACCTAAAATTTAACAAAATCACCAGTAAAACTTTTTTTATTTATTAAAACTTAATGCAAATTTAAACATAAATAGATTATAATATGAACAATATTTTAGTAATAGAAAATGTTTACTATGCGAATTTTGTTTCGTGATTGTTTTTCTTATAATTTTTTTTTCATCAATACAATTTTTTTTTTCGTTATTTTCTGTTAATAACTCGATTTAAAATTCTCTGAGTAAAAATAAAGTTTTTTGTTATAATAATAATCTCTATAATTTTTAAGTAAAATTATTTTGTATAAACTAAAGCTCCGCTTAGAATAGTGTTATTGAAGAAATTATTTATCGTTTCCTTAAAATTGAACATTCCCAAATGACAATCAAATACCCATGGTGCGAAGTATGTCCACCAATTTTTATTTATCTTGACGTTTCTTCGTGTATTAAAACTAATCAAAAAGTTTATTATCCAGATAGATCAAAAATTTACTCTAGGCGGTACTTTATAGAGAATATTTTTTGAAACTCTAAATAATTTTGCCAAATGTAAAAACCTCTCCAAAATCAATAAAATATTTTAAAGTTGTCTTTATTTTATGGTAAATTTTGATTTCACTAAACATTTGATTGCATCATAAATTAATACCTACACTATTTCCCTTTAAGCCATACATATTTTCTTTATTGCAAAATTATAAACCACTTTTATTTAAATAACACAACACATAATTTTGTATATTATAGTGTTATTGCCGTAGGGCTCGGAAGTTGTTGCATTTGCATGTTTTTTGTGAGCAATTTGATTTATTGCTAAATTATTTGTAAGTAATAATATTGCTAATTAACCTAGGAATTCATTTCATTGCATTACAAAATAAATATTAAAAGTTTATAGTGCATATATTTGTGTACTTGGTGATTTTGTTGTTTTAAGAGCATATATCTTAATTTTACAACTTTTTAGAGTGTGTTTGATGATAAAATTTCATATATAAAGAATATATTTAATAATTATTATATATTTAATATAAAGAACAATAATAGTCGTTATTTTCAACACATTCACCAAGAGTATCTGACCAAAAGAGCGAAAAATATCCATGGTGCAAAGTATGACCGGCTATCTTGTCTATACTTTTTTTTACTTTACTTTACTTTTTAATTTCTAATAAATAAACGAAAAAAAAAAAAAAATTCAATGAAAACTTCGTTTAGAATTTAAAACAAATTCATTAATTTTGAAAGTTTTCATTAGATATTAATATATTAATTTATCTACTATATTTTTCAAATCTATTTTTATGAACATAATAAACATAAAAAAATACATGAAATAATATTTTATGTAAAAATATAATAATTTGTTAACGGTTAATATTTTTCAATCATTTAACTTTAAAAATATTTTAAAAAATGTTTAGAAATAACGTATTAAAATTTTATCATCAAATACATACATTAAACTCATTAAAGAGTAAAATTAAATTTACTATTATTACTTATTTAGTATTTTTAAAAAATATAAAATTTACTTATTCGAATAATCTGTTATCTTAGTTTGTTACACTTTTTTTGTTATATTATTGTTATAATTCGTAGTATTTAATAAAAATGAAGTGAGTTCATAAGTTCAAGAATTCTAATAGTTCAGAATCATTGATAGGCTTCAAATCGGACTGTCTCAAACTTGTTCCAAAATACTACCTAAACACTCACTAATTAAACCTCGCAAAAACTTTTCGCACATAACCCTGATATTTACCAAACTGGCCCTGAGATCATCCTACATACGCTTTGGTGAGATATCTAATAGAGGGGACGCCGTTAGAAAGAACTCATGATTAATCCACTTATTAGCCTATTAAACTGAAAACAGGCCAGAGTCGCAGTAAAAATATAAAATGTCCCAATCTCGGCCCGGTAAGATATTTATTTCACCCCAAAGGGATACGATTCCCCAAGGATATTTTTACCTGGGGTAAGATTTTTCCAGGAAAATCATACCGGGACGAGGTTGGGGGAGGGGAGGATGGTAGACTTATACAAAAGTTATCATTTAAAAAATTAAAAATTACTTCAGGATGATATTAGATACTGGTAATTTTTCAAAATGTTCAATACATTTTCCAAAGTTTGAGAAAATCAATTCAAACGTAGACAAATAACAGTAGTTTTTTTCTAATTTTGGGAAGCATTTTGAGAATTCTGAAAAATTACCTACTGTTTATACTCCGATTATCCCGGACCATTAGCACGTATTTACTTACATAATACACACACACACACACACACACACATATATATATATATGCTGAAATCTTGATAAATATTTTAAATTTAATTGGTTTAGAACGTAATTGATGTCAATAATTATTTACTTCCTGTTATGTTTCTCATATGTACAGGCAAACGTCAATGTCGTTGTTATTATTATATCGAATTAAAATGTATACTGTCGCGAAAACGTTTTCACAGGTCAAAAAGTGAAGCGCGAGAAGAAAACGTGAACTCCGCGAGCACTACATAGTGTTACGAGATTTCCGAATTATGTAGATTTCACCGAGAACGCGCGTGGAGTGCTTGGGTCCACGGGTGCCAGGTGAGATTTAAGCGGCTAACCAGCCAAGGGCTTATCAATAATTAATCTACCGAGCTCTATGCACACCGAAATTGAAATTGAAATTAATGCAAAACCGACTTGGCACTTTCTGCCGATCGGCGTCGTCGGTGAGGCGTACGTGGGGAAGTACGCCCTCCCTTCACACACACACACACACGCGCACACACATATAATGACATAATGTATGTATATGTATTAATACGAATATATTATTATCATTATAATAATAAATATAACAACGTAGTGGAGGTATTTGGGGTACGGGCGAGCGAAGGAGAAACCGTGAAAGGGGTGGTCGTGGTGGTTCTTGGCAAACAATAAAGAAACTTCCCCCGCGACCACTGCACACAGACCCGTATACGTGCAGCAGGGTAACGGGCGATAAGAAACAGAAATCTCGGAAATTTCCGGTTCCGCAAACAAAATGCGACGTCGCCGCCGAGGAGATGGAGATGGAGAGACTTTACCCAATATTTGTCCGCTCGTTATTACCGCGCGTTTAGCTCGCGTCTCGGCCCCCGATATATTATTATTACTACTATACGTACACAATACACATACACGGGATATCCACCGGCGGCGAAGTACTATTTATACATATAAATTATAATATGAATGCACACAAACGCCGGCGGGCGCATAACATTATATTATTATTTTACACACGCATTGTAGTGCCCGAGAGGAGCTTCAGTATAATACTGGTGCAGTGTGCACGCGAGCTGTGATGTAGTGTGAAGAGGTCGACGACGACGATGGAGGGAAAAAAATGACCGGCAGGATTATGATATTTACGCGTGTTTACCGACGACGACGACGACGACGATGTTAATCCATTAGGCAAACACTGCAACAGCAACAGCACTAAATTAGCCGGCTAAATTAGACGTGATACGTTGTTGTTAATAGGCGTCGGGCTTTACGTTTAGACAGGGCGGCAGAGGCGATTAGGCCAATAGGAAAACAGAGATTTTCACTGTAGCCCTTGATTCATGAGTATTTCGTAGCCCCAACAAACGAAAAATTTATTTATTTTTGTATACTTATTAAAATTTTTAGATTTTGAATGGAATGAAAAAGCTAGTGGTTTTACAATGGTATTTATTTATTTTTTCTCTTTATGGAAATATTTTTTATATAAACACGCTTGTTCAAAAGTTTTATATAGTGTCTTTATAGATCATAAATTACACCCATAGGGTACTTTAAAGAAGACATTTTTCAATATTGTTAATACTTTCTCCAAAAATTGGAAAAAATCTGTAGAAAATTTAGTAAAAATGGCAAATATGTCGAAAATGAAATTTTCATCCCACTAATTTTATTAATTTAGTCTTTATTTTAAAATTTAAACTAATAGGACTAGAAACTCGAAAATTTCATCTGCCATCAACAATAGTATACCTAATACAGACAGAAAAATATTTTTTTAAAAAAATTTACAACTTTTTAGATAAATATAAAATTTTGGAATTACCTTATGTTTTATATGGTTTTTTCTCACTCATATATATGTATATATGGCTAATTAACCAGAATAAATATCAAAAATCGTAGTCAACTTTTGTTTTTATAACCGTTTAAATTTAGAATATGTGTGAAACTGATCATTTTTGCGAAAAATAATAATTTTTTATCAATCAAAAATTCATATAACATCTTAATCCAGTAATATTGTCTTACATTAAAGAGTTTTGCACGTTTTTTTCTATTCGTGGTATAATTTTCATGGAAATTGGTGCAATGAATAATTTTGTTACAACTGTTTAAATTTCAGAGTTATGTTAATGTACGGTCATTAATACCTATTCCATGTACGGTATTATTACCTATTCCAAAAGTAATATTGTTTGAATTTTGAAATGTTAACAATACCTAATGGTCAAAATATTTAGGATAGAATGTAAATATGTAACAATTTTGGTCAATGTAAAAATGACAATAATTATTGTTGTCTATAATTAACTGCAATTTCGCTCAGTCATTTTATTGAAGACATAATTGATCGTTTTTATACAACCCAACACTCAAGAAAAGTAATCTCTATCCTAAGAGTGAAGAATACCAATGGTGAGAAATATATCCTGTTTTTTTTTTTTGTATTAACAATCATTTGAGTCGTGAATATTACTTTTAACGCTTATGATAAATTTTAGTTGATCGTTGATGGTTTGTACACAATTTTGAGGAGTACGCATTTGCAGCACTGACACAGATACGTATATGGGATACGTTTTATAATGAACCTACCGTTGAATCACAGTGACTCTCGTTCCCTTGGGGAAAGGAGGGTTGATCGATATACCTGTGCACACTATCTTTTTGGGAATTTTTTTCTTCGTATTTAAATCATCATGAGTATATCTGATAAAAAAAAAAAAAAAAATATCGTTTTCCATTACCGTACGAACAATAATAATCGAAACTGTCATAGCCTATGACACGAGATAGAAGAGCTTGAATAATAATAATAATAATGATAATAATACTTGAGCGGAACTCGATTGCGACGACACGCGCAAGTCGTAAATTTTTTTTAGTGCTCGAACGAGTGATTATGATGCGTGCTCGCAAACGTCGTGGACGCGCGTGTCAAGTGTCAATCTCAATCATCGAGACGTCGTTTTTAAATCTCATCGCGGTGACGGGTCTAATGTGAATCGGACGAACACGAAAAAAAAAAAATCTAAATTACCCGATAATTATGACAAGGCCGTTGTTACCGTCAATTTCGTCACACCGTTCACATATTATAGTAAAAATTGTACACATAAATGCCCCGAAATAGTGTGTAATATTATTTGTGATATAATTTACGGATTTTGGAATTTCAAAAAACGTTATTCGCTTCGCCATACGCGGCAATATAGGCCGTTCAAAATAATAATAATAATAATAATAATACTAATTACGGGTCTAGGTATCATCTTTCGCCCGAGTTAAAACGTCTCCTCCGCCGGACGTTATAATCATTGGGTAATAAAAACGGCATTATTGACTAGACAAGGTGACGACGAGGCGTTTTGGGGACACGCATTTTCAAACTCGTGTTCAAAAACACACGCGTGTCCCACAGTGGATTATAATATCCTCTGTACGTCGTTAACGCCGCGCGAGCCGGTGTAATTATTTTATCACGCACAGTGCTGTGTTCTTGTGGCGGGCGGCTGAAACGAGATCGGCGAGGCGCGCGTACAACACGCGACGAATTTAAGACGCGGTTTGACGCCTGCGACAATTGCTCGTAAGTGTTGTCACGCTATGGAGTGTAATTTTATAATGATAACAGTGTCAAAAAGAATGAAACGGGGGTTTTTTTTTTACAAGTGAATTTACTGCATACATTAGGGTGGCTTTTCTTGGAAATCTGTTGGTTTTAATACAACGTTGGGCGACTTACTGTCAATTCGTTATTTCCAATAAAATCGAATAATTGCCAACTATATTTTCTAACGTGGTTTCCCGACACAAATATCGAGAGTTGTTTTCGATTTGAGCACGCAGGCGAAGCAAGCGAGAGGAGTTCTGCTAGGTGAACAGAACAAACAGCTGTAGATCGAAGCGAAGCTAAATTTCCTCTCAGCTTTGATCTGCGTATGAATTATACAATAAAAATTTTCACCTAGTGGTTGTCAAATTGGGCACAAATTGTTTTCAATCATCGATAGGTGACTTATGCACGCGAAAAGCACAACAATAGTATGTGGTCGGGCATGCTATAAGTAGTATAAGTTATCTTCACTTATATGTTTATTTTGTACGTAATACATTCACACAGTGGCACCAACTTTAAAACAGAAATGCCTAAACATTAGCTCCTTAGTAAATAACCACTTGGAGTGAAAAAGGTTTGATCTACCAAATAATAGACTCCAGACCACTGAGTTAAGCTCGAAACTTCGCTAGCCCAATCCAATGGTACTTAAAAATTATTGTTTTCTTGTAATTCCCGATATTACATGATGTATATTAATAAATCCCGCATAGTGCAAACACATAATGCGTATAATACCGTCAAAAACAAATAAAATCGGGAAAATTCATATTTTATGCATTTTACTTAATAATAACGCACGGTCCAGAAAAGTCCCTCGTTACCCGAAACCAACAATAATAATTATTACGATATAGTAATAATAAAAATACGTTCATCGAAAACGGATTTTGGGGGAGAAACTGTGTGGTGGTAGAGCTTTGCAACTTATACATCCGACGGCAAAGCGATAAAACACGGAACGTACAATAAAGTCGCGCGTCGTTTGTTTTGGACAAATTAACGCACCGGGGTGCTCCGAGCACCCGTCGCACTCGGTCTTGTAGTATGAATTAATACAGCGTTGCTTTTTCGCCGTGATACAATAATATAACATGCACAGCCGAAATTTCTCCACACACACACAGAAGTATAATAAACAATATAATATAATAACGATACACATTGTGTTACTATATAATACCGTCGACCCCTCGCCGCACGACGATGATTTCCATTTGGAAAACCCACTGAACCGAGTTCCGTCGCCGACTTTCCGTCCATAAACATGTATACACTCACCCGCCGGAAAACGCGTATTAACGGTGGCGGCGGCAGTTATATGCGCATTTGGTCGCGAATTCAACCCGAAAACTGGAGCGGGGACGACGACGGGAGATGAGGGTGACGGCGGAGTTCCCGCGGGAGACCGGTCGGCCGCCGCGGCGTAATCCGATCAGGCCGCCCGCAGTGACGTCATCGGGAGTAACGCGGGGTTCGCTCTGGAATATGTCAAAAGGCGCGCGATCGTCCCCGAGTGCGCTTACAACGGTTAGGGGGTGAAGTCGGGGGCACGTCCTGTTCCCACGGGACTTACGGTTTTCGCGTGACCTGCACACAGAGGTACACAACAGAGGAATTCCAATAATTGACTATTTGACGAGTTGTGGAGGAATTTTCTTAATATTCGAAAAATGAAAAGCCAATTGAGACAATAAATGCGAAAAAACTACTCTGACAATATTGTATTTACTAAGTAGCGAGGGCGGGAATTGAGCTGTTACAGTCTTATATACATCGTCTGCCTGAAAAATTAATTGATGGAAAGGACGAAAATACAATACATATATATAATTATTCATAAGTCTCGTTGATCAGATATAATAGGGAATTGATTTTCATTTCGATCTAGAGCTGATTTTGCTTTCCTCATTTCGAATTAGGTGTATTGTGATCACTTAACTAAATATTTTAGACTTATTTTTAGATTCTAAGTTGAGCGAATATTAATGTTTTCCTTTAATAAAAAAACTTATTTCATATTTATTTTGTATAGAAATAATTATTCAAAAGTTTCTTAAAGCAACTTTTTAGATCAAAAATTGGTTTCCAGAAGAATTTTAAATAACATTTCGAAATGCTCAATTAATTTTCCAAAAACAAGGAAAAACTATTGAAATATTTAGTTACAACGTCTAAATATGCCGTAAACGAGATTTTTATGAAATCTATTTTAGTAATTTAGTCATAATAAGTTTAAAAACATGATATTTTCATCCACTAATTAATAATAAAGACAAAATTATAATGAATAAAGACGGAAAGTGTTTGAAAAAAAAAAAAATTGCAATAAATAAAAATAAAACAACTTTTGTTCTTTAAATAATTTTGAACTTTTTTGAAAAAAAAAATTATTACTACAACAAAAATGTTTAGTTTTTTTTTTTTTTAGGTCCGAAATTTTTAAATTTGAAATTTTCTACTTAACAATTTTAGAAAAAAATTCAAACTATCTATTTTGTAAATATGATTTTTAGAAAAATAATATTTTTCTATAACAGTAGAGTAAAATTTCAAATTTGGGCCTAAAAAAAAAAAAAAAGAAAGATTATACATTATTGCTATAATGCAATGCGATAGTAATATTTAAGTATGTGAGAAATTATTAATACTTTAAAATTATTTTTGTACGGACCGCGGGCCACAGTTTGACGACCACTGATAGCATGTAGCTCTGTTTTCGTTTTATTAACTATTACTTCTTCACGTGATGTTATAATGGATTTACGGATTTTCGGACAATTTTGACTAATTAAATGTAAATGTCAGATACTTCAAATCTCGCAAACGTTACGTTAATGTGATATTTTGCTATTAACGATGCCTTGTGAATGTTTTAAGTTTTGGATGGATACAAAGGATTATTTTCTTGTGATTTTAAATTAGGGCTTAAAAAGCTGTCCCGTAATCATTTCAGTGATGCATGACGCGAGTCGCATCCAAATAATCAATTATTTTAGTATTTTTGGAAGTGCAAATTGTTTTTAAATATGTTAATCTTTCGAAAACATTCGTTATCGCTACAAGAACGATTAATATTATTAAAACTTCAAATTTGTTTTGCGAGTTTAACTCTTGTAGTTTTCATTAATTAGTAATCCGTTAATGATGATAAAATCAATCCTTTGCTATTAATTGGGGTCAATAATGTTCTTCGCTGTTCTCTTTTTGTTTGACTATACAATTTGTCTTCGAACATTTCGTTCGAATATTTTTGTTGGGATTTTTTGTTTGGAATTTATCAGTAATATTTTATAATTATAATTTATAGTACGATCAGTAATAATATTACAAATTATTACATTGTATGTATATATTATTTTTATCTCAAAACTCATTTATGGGACTTTACCAAGATTTAACGAAATCAAGAGTATTGGGCTTAAATTCGGATTCATTTATTTTCCAAAAAATTCTGTTAAGTGCTAAAATTGGATGCCAATAATACGTGTCTGCAGGTAACGTGATGTATTTTAAAATCGTTCCCAAGGGTCCTTAAAAATGTATTTATTATTTTAATTATTACTACTATTTTTATTAATTATTTTTTAAAACATTCATGTTAATTAAAAAATAAGAGTATCTACACTGCATGTAAATACTTCGGTATTTCTGTAACCATATGGACTGGTTTCCATGGTAACCCTTTGGTTAGATTTAGATAGATAAATAACATTTCCGGTGTCGAACAAATTTTCGGAATGACTCCTCTCAGCCATAATTAATTTTCATGACTAAAACCTGCAATATTAATTAGCATATTAATGTATTTAATTGTATTGTTATATTTACATATAAATACATATCTATTTTTAAAACATAATCCATACTCATCTATAATAAACTTAATACTGGTTTTATTTGCTTCGTATATTTTTCTCAAAAAACAATTTGTATTTCAAGTACAATCAAATGAAACGACGTATTTCCGAGCAGCAAATACTATTGGCTATTAAACAACAAAAAAGTTATATAGTGCATTTAATCGTTAAAATTATCATTAAAATAATTAATTTACGCGTAACGCTGCACCCGAACAATAGCTCAGTTACTCGGTACCCACTATAATAAAACGGAAAAGCGACGGAAAGTGCCACTTTAAACGGGTTAAACGTCAGCCCACGTAAAACACTATTT
Organism: Stegophylla sp. TES_Ste_2020; assembly: GCA_025469315.1. Lineage (NCBI taxonomy): Eukaryota > Metazoa > Arthropoda > Insecta > Hemiptera > Aphididae > Stegophylla > Stegophylla sp. TES_Ste_2020. The sequence goes on from JAIPRM010003553.1 coordinate 23,494, forward strand.
GTGTTATTGTTTTATTACTACCAGTGGTGTATTAAGATCAGTATAATCGAGATATTCAATGTGTATGTTATCGAGATATTTCGATTATAAAAAAAAATAATTTTAATATAATTTCAATTATGAGTAAAATTACGATGATAATCGAGTTTTTCACTCGATCTCGAATTGTTTTAAATTGTTTCTTGACAATAATTATTCATATTATTACCTACTTACACCAAAGATGCCTAATATTTTGCTTGACAATTTGATGTGATCAAAAATAGCATAAGATAATGTTATTATTGGTAGCATAATATAAGAAGTTTAAAAGTAGTAAGATTATATTTATTTTTGATAATTTAGTATTTGCCTCCCCCTCCAGCATATTATAAATTCCTTTAAAACCATAAAGCATGACAAAGTGTTATTAATTTAAGAGTGCTATACGATTAAAAAAATATTAAATTTTCTCACAAGAAGACAGATTTGTGATGAATAAATTATAAAAACAAATTAATTTTTTTATTAGCTATATATTTAATTGAACCTAATTGAGTTATTTCTAGATTTAAAAGTACAAATTAATGGTCTAAAATTTAATTTTCTGTTCAGTATTCATATGTAATAATATTCTTAATATAAACAAATTTTATTAAATTAAATAAAAAAAATAATAATAATAAAAAGATTCTTTAATACGAAGAAAAAATTTAATTTAACGCTTTTAACTTTCAAAAGATAACTTTTTGTTAATTTTTAACTAGAAGTCAATGTTATTATCAACCAAAGTATAATTTTTTTTATCATTTTTCATGTATTTACTACAATTAGGAAACTAAATCCATTATAAATTATTTATGAACATATTTTTGATTACTAAATGACTATTGAATTTTGGAAATATAAAGTTTTGAAACTACTCAGATAAGTGAGATACTTCTTAAAAAGTCTAAGAAAACATTAACTTTCTGTTTTTCAAATTACTGTACTCTTGAATTTCCTATTATGTTTATAGCAATATTCTCGTGTATCATCACGCATTACCGGAATTGTCTAGGGATTCGGCATCCCACATCTATTAGGGACATAGTTTGTCTATGCATCTATTTATCGATTATTATTATTATCAGTGCCGGCGTTAGGTTTTGTGAAGCTTAGGCGAAATTTTGGAAATACTGACCGTACTGATTACGTAATTCTATTTTGTATGATCAATTTTACTCCATTATATACTTTCATACTTTACACATACATAAAAATATATGTAGATAAATAATATGTTGGTAAGTTATTTGTATAAAACAGGTCATTTTTGTGTTAGATTATGTTTTTTTTTAATCTTCTTAAAACATTTGAATGTTAACTAATATACATTTTTTTTACTTAATTCACTCGTGCTTTTCAAAGTCTATGTATAATTTTCATAAAAGTTGGCTCAATGAATAATTTATTACAAGCATTAAAATGTAGAGTAACTGTTCAAATGACGGTTAATTCAAATTATAGTAGATTTATTTTTTTTATTCAAATTTTATAACAGCTAAAGTGGAACATGCAATATTAATAATCTACAAACTTATTTTGGTACTTCTCTGAAATACTGAAAGCTATTCGATTTTATTACAATCTAAGTATAATAATTTTATAATTAATGAGTTATAAAATTACACGGGTAGCTAGTGTCCAATAAATCGTTTTAATAGATTATAAGAATATAATGGGGCGAAAATTGATTTGAAGGGCTAGGCTCCAGGATAAATCGAGATCCCGGGCAGTTGTCCGATTCGCCGGTTTCACACGACGGCGCTGATAAATAATTATTACCTAATTATTCATTATGAAACAATCTATGTTGTATTTTATCGATGTGACGTGGCTGATCGTTTCGCGTTACCCGTGCAAAATATTATAGCGATGAGCCTATATAATACATATATATATATACACACTATACAGTGATGTTTTCGTAATTTTTTTCTAGGGTAACGCATCAGTGGAGATAAGGGGAAACATCCTCCCAATCCACTCAAACCCCCCCAATTTTTTTTATAAATTACATTAGGTTAACACCTTCAGAGAGGGCTAAATCAATTGTAATAATATTTAGTCTTCCTACCTCTGAAAAAAAAACTATTTTTATTCTACTTCTACCAACGAGTCTTAAATCTTAAAATTTTTGTTATAACTCCAGTTTAATTTGTTTACATGGCTTATACCGCAGCCACGGTTATAGATAGTCAATTACA
>JAIPRM010003554.1:7762-25714 GCA_025469315.1 Stegophylla sp. TES_Ste_2020
GGTGTGTTTTCAAATGATAAATGATATCACATCAACTCAAATTTTAATTTTTAAAACCAATTCAAAATATCAAAATACATTCATACTTTCATGTTATTGTAATTATATGTATCAAAAGTGATAACATAATTCTATATAACTATTTTTTACAATTGCCCCAATTTACAATTACCCCACTTCACCCTAGTGTTTATGTTTTAAATATATTTTTTATAGTAGAAAACAGTAGAAAATAATTTTTAATTTAAAAAAAATGAATTGTTTTTTTTTTTCATAAGTTTATTTTCTACCTAATTTTAAATGTAAATATATATATATATATATAATAGATCCAATGAATAGTCTCCTTTTTTGTGAAAATATTAGGCTTTTTGCAAACAGATGGCCTATGGAATTAATATAGTTTTTCTTCAAACGGCCAAATAATTTTTAGAATTATTGCAAATAAAACAAGAGTATTTAAAGAAAATATATTTAGATAACCTTTTAGAAAATACCAAGATAAGAACCTATTGTACTTTTGTTGAAATAATAAAATTAACACCAAAATAATCATATATAAACTGTTTAAGCATTTTATTTACTAAATTACTGAACTATGATGTAGTTAAAAAAAATGTATATGATAAAGACAGTAGAGTATAGTATAATAGTAATTTATGACTTTCCATACCGGTTATAATGATACTTTATATTACACTTTGTACTTTTGGGTTTACAGAAAATAGCTGGACTAAAAATAACTGGTTAAGAAAAGTAATAATTATTTTTTGTGATTCTAACTCAATGGATCTTAAATCTCTCTTTTCACATACTTCCAATCTATGTATACATTATACATAAGTATCTAAAATACAATTTTTTATTTATCACATTTGGCATTATCATCAGTGATAACTAGTGATTGCTGTAAATGCAGCTGGATTATAATTAAAATCACCCTTATCAGTAAAATACTCCTCTCAATAATAAAAATGTCCACATTGAGAATCACGGGCTTACTGTGTGTGTATATATTTATATACATATAATAAGAATACAAATATATTATATTTTATTTTAAAATTAAATTTATATTTATATTTATTATAAAAAAAAGAAACAATTCATTCAATACAAAAAAATTTAATATGTTGGATTCTTAATGCTTTTTAGTATGATAATACTTATTATTTTATTTTTAGCATAGTTTGTGTTTAATGTAAATTAATTCTATAATTATTTCTTTTAGGCTAAAACTTAGTCGTTTGAATGAAGAAATAAAGAATTCTGAGCATGGTAACTCAGAAGAATCTTTCAATGATGTGGTACGTGACTTCGAACAACTTACATTTAGCCCTCTACATAAATAATTGTCGAACAAAATTTAAATCTAAATAACTACTCTATGTTTTACTCATGATGACTTGGTTATCTCTTGCGGTATACCTATTAAATTTATAAAGATGGTATTGGCCTCAAATTGTTTACTTGAACAGCATTTTCTTATTATTTTTTTAAATATTACTTTTAGAGTTACCGCTTATTTATTGTTTTAATGTTAAATTTTTAAGTGATATTTGTTTATTAATTATAATTATTTTTATTATTATTTTATACAGTTTGAAGTATTTCACTAAACACATTTTTAATATATTAATATAATATATTATATATATACTATCAGCTTGCTTCGATAATTGTAATACTGTTGTAACTTTTACAATTTTACTCATATTTGTTGAATATTTTATAGGAATTTGAATTAATAATGAATATATTCTTGCTGTTTTAATAGAAATACCATTGATAAAATAAATATAGAATAATAAAATATCATTTTATTCTTACCATTATTAATTTAAAACAATGACTGTTGTATATAGTGCTAATGTTCCTGGTGAATTATATTAATAATTTTTATCCAAAAGATAAACAAACAATATATTATAAAGTATCATTCATTTATTTTATTTTCATTTAAATAAAAATTAGTATACAATTTGTATCTGTGTTGAACTGTATATTAACAAATTGACTGCAACAAAAATGTTTTTTTCTTTTTTTTTTACATAGTTTTTCTTTTCCACATCTTTAAGCCGGGATCCCACGGCGAGTGGCTCGTGGCGCGGCGCGTGGCGTGGCATGGCGCGGAACTAGGTGGAACTGTTCACGCGCCGTGAGACCGTTGTTGCTCGGCGTGGCTCGTGTAGGCTTGGCGCGGCTCGTGTCTATCCGAAAATTGTCGGTTTTTAGTACCCAAGTCAAAGGAATTCATTCGCGCTCGTGCTCGGCTCGTGAAATCGATCCAACGCAGCTCGGCTCGTCTCTAGACGAGTTCCGCGCCGCGCCACGAGCCACGCGCCGTGGGATCCTAGCTTTAGTTTTCATGGTTTTTAGCTTAGAATAATATTACAGAACATCATGGACATATAATAACAAAAAGCCAAGTATACTTGAGTACTACTAAAGTATAGTTTACACCATGAAAATTCTTCACTCCTCGATTGAAATGCTCTTTTGACGGATAACTTGAATTTTAACCCTTTGTTAGTCACCTTAGCAATTAGAACAATCTTAGTCACCCGGAGTAATATAATACCCCATATGTTAAATTAATTATTTCATAGAATTTGTTTTTATTTTTGCTTATTTGTTTTGAATATATGTATAATTGATAATTTAATAGTTGAATGCTATTTTTTTAAATATTTCACTGTAAATATACATTTTATTGTATATTACTTAAAATATTAACTATTGCTAATCACTTTTTTAATTAGTTGTTTTATTTGTTAAGCTATATTAATAAAGTGATCTAGTCTTTAAATTTTTATTTCGGGTAACTCATTCAATATACTTTGATTATTATTTATGAATTTATGTTGAATAGGAACCCTTTTTTTTTTTTTTTTGCTTTGAACCGAGACTAGATGCCCTGGAATAGGAATAAGAACCCTAATATCATAATTCGCCCTGAATAGGAACCCTAATATCATAATTCATAACTAAAAAAAGGTGAAAAAAAATAACATAATTCAATTTTCAGCATATAATAAGATTTAAAGAAATATTTTTAACCTCAATAAGTAACAATTTTTTAAAAGCTTGTTGATTTAAAAATTTATAACATGTAAATATAAGTCTTTCTTCAAATATAGTTAAAATAATAATTACTAATAAAAAATAAACCATAAAAACTTTTTTTACTCAAATTAGGTAATAAATTAAATACAAATATCAACTTGAACAACTTAATTCAGTCTTAATCTAAAACAAAAATAGTCACCTGGGGTAAAATATTTCCTGACTCCACTTAGAAGTACTGTTTATTATTTAATACTGCACTGATAATGATAAAAATCACACTATCATAATTATACTCTTATCATTAATGATATCACGGCCGTGGAGGTGAATATGGTTTTACCTCCAAACAAAAAAAACTTTTTAATATACTTGGGGTAATTAAAATACCCCGTGATCATTAACGAAGGGTTAATATTCGTTAATAATAATAACAGTTAATATTCAATAATAATTGTCAGTTAAGAACTTAAGCTATGTTTAACAACTGTTATTTAATAGTTTCAGGTTAGGGTAACCATAAAAATAAAATTAAAATATGTGACACTTCCAAAAACAAAGTAAATGTGATGTATAATTTTTAAATACATAGTAGGTACATGAAAACAATTTTTTTTTCATATTAATGGTGAATTAATTAGAGTAACACAGAAAAAAAATTGGAAATAGGTAATCGGCCATAGAAAATTGGTGGTACCACAAGTAATTCCAAAACATGTTGATACATTTAAATAAAAATAATATAATACAAACCATGACTTAAAATTAATAGAAATAAGACAGTATATATAGTATTCAGTTATCAATTTTAATAATAACTGACAATGTTTGGCATAATTTATTATTTAACCTCTTTGTTACTCTATGATATAAAATTCATGAAGATCGATAATATCTAGATAGATCTCTGCCATTAACATATTAAACAAATGTTTTGTTTTATGATTTCTAGTCTTTATGGATATTATATTCTTAGTATAAGGTCTATGAAAATAAGTCAAACATTGAAAAAAAAGATAAAGCCATAATCTGTTTCGTAGAAAAATAAAATAGTCTGTGGTAAATACCTAATACCACTGACTTGAAAAATTACATTCTATTATGGCTATTTTTCAAAGTTTGAACAAAATGTAAAATTTTAAAAATATATTCACAACATTTTTCATCAAAGCTAATACATGGCATTTATTATAGATAATATTTGATATTATTAAAAAAATATGTTTTAATAATTACAACACATACTATTATTTATATAATACAAAAATAAATATTTTATTTAATCATCAATCAATTATAATTTGTCATACATTTGATTCATTATTAATAAATTAAATTGGGGTTGCCATTTATCCTGAATTGATTAAAATATCAATATACTACCCCTTGATTTTTTACGAAGAATTCAGTAATTATATAACAATTATTAAAGATAAAGATCATCACATTCAAGTTTATAAAACAAAAAAATAATCATTAACTTTAAGGTTTAAGAATCGTAAATGAGTGATGATTTAAAACGGTAATATACATTTTACCAATAACCAATAAACATTTTATATATATATATATATATATATATATATAATTTAAAAGAATACAATAAACAAAAATATTGTTTGTTATATTTAAAAATATTAAACAGCTTTTAATTTCAAATAAATGACAGCCCTAGAATAAGTATAGTAAGTTATAATAATTAAATTTATTAATACGTATATGGCCAATTTTAACATAATTTAAGTTGCAATGAGAATCGTTTATGAACAATCACATAATATGTGATATAGGATAAAATTAAGTCAAATTATTAATTATATCATTAAAATACAATCTTTTATAACATTTATTACTTATTGAATATTTTAAATAAGTACAATAAAACAGTTTGTAATAATAATTTTAATTACTTTTTTATAAAATTAAGTATTAAGTTTGTTTAAAAAGTATTTTAAAAACTTATATTTAGAAACATCATTTTATACTTACATAATTTAAAATTTAATAACTCAGAATTCTATGAACTGGTTTCTATATCCTTGTTAGCATAGGCGTAACTTAGTCTTGAAACTGAGGAGGGTTTAAGCACCAAATATTTTTAATAGGGTATGCTCAACAATTGTTAATAATAATAAAAAATAAATAAAAAGGATATACACATACAGTTAACTTCAAAAAGCAATTACATAGTTCCGCCTATGCCTATAATCAGGGATGGGCAAGATACTAAATACACCATTTTGCACCTATAGATACAAAATGCAATTAACATTTTCAAATTGATACTAGACTCTCTCTTTTTATTTTTTACTAAAGATACAAGACACATTAAAATAATTATATGGGTATTGTTATTAAAATTTATAATATTTTGATATTATTTATAATCAAAAAAAATATACTGTTAAATAAAAATATATCAAAGAATACTAAAACATCAATAAATTATGTATACACAAATAAATTAATAAAAATTAATTGGACTGTTCTCTGCCTATCATAGTAGGTCTTAGTTCTCCACTCCTTTTAAACTTATTATACAAAATATGTTTTCAATTAATTTTTTAATTCTAACAGTTACCTATGACAATGATATAGGACAAATTTATAAAAGCATTTGAGTACATTTTATTTAAAAAAAAAAAATGTATCTAATATCTTTACTTCAACAAAATTAAAAATACACAAAATATGTACAAAAAACAAATCAACATATAAGATACTAATATTATTCACAAATGATAAAAGATACAAGATACAATTTATCTATGATACTGCCCATCCCTGCTAGTAATATTATAACAAACTGGTGAAGAACCTAATTTTTGTATTTTGTATTTTTGTAACATGTCATAAACGACCTCTGTTGCAATTATTATGTATCTAAAATAATAATTTAAAGATTGTTATAAATTAAATAAAACAAATTTAAAATACTATGAAAATTAAAATGTAAAACAATTTCACTAAACGTGATATAATCACAACATTAAAAGTATGCAACAACAAAGCATATTGATAAAATATTTTGGGCCTAGTCAATTTGATAAATATATGATATTTTATATAAAAAGAAATAGGATAGTTAAATATATAATATATAAAATTAAAAATTGATTTTCATCAACATATATAAAAAAAGAAGAAAACAACGTAGACTAGACCTTATTAGGCTTAAACACCATAGCATATTGCAATTCGTTGTGGGCTACAGAGTTCAATGATTCATTATTTGAGCAAGGTTCTCCCTTAGAATTTTTTTTATTTATAGTGCCATACCCATAGTGTGAATCATCTGCTTTACGAGCAGGCATCATTACATTATCTGTATTTACATAGGGTTTGGTTTTAGTGGTTGAGGCAATAGGGCGAATTTGCCTATACCCAGGAGCGGTTTTTGATATGAAACCAAAATGTTGTAAATGGTCATAATTTTCAGTCCCGTCATCTGGTATCACAGTATTACTGGCATAAGAGTTTTCACAATGATTTGAGTCATCTAGACCCATTGTTCTCCAAGCATCATTTCTAACTAGTACATCTTCATATGCTGCATCTGGTGATTCCATTTCTTTGGTTTCATAGTGAGGTTCATTTGTAAGAGGAGTTGGTAGTCTCTTGGCCAAAATTGCCTTTGGTTTTGGCTTTAGTGGTGGAGGAGGAGGTGGTTGAGAGGGGGGCACAGAAAATGATGGTAATGGCATTAAAGGTTTGGTTGGACATGAAAAATTATTCAAGTCATTGTCCAACATTAATGGAATTGTGCTTGTAGGAGATGGCGGTAATGGACTTCGAGATCGGGCCATCATGGACAATGCTGCTCGGAACTGATTATCAGCACACATAATAGATGTAGCACTTCCTTCACCATTTAATAATTTTTTCATATTTTTCATTTTTGATGAAAGGCATCGGAATATCTCTTGTTGGTTTGAATGTTCCAAATGAAAGACACCTTCACCGCTATTGCATTTTCGACCCGCTTCAAAGGTAAACCTACCAGCTCTATAACCATACCTTCGAATAAATCGATAAGGCCATGTTTGAAGAAGTGTGTCATTTTCATCAGATTCTCGTAATTGTAGAGCGACAGGCGTAATTACTAATGTATACAATTGCTCTTTTAAACCACATCGTTCGCTGGCATTAGATGATATTAGTTTCACACTAAAAACACCAGCTAAAAAAATTATTTTAAATATTATTATTTTTACACAGTAATAAATTTAAAAATATATATAATATATGCATATAAGTAATAGTAAAAATAATATAATAATTAGGATGTGGATTTATATGTATTTATTTTTACCAAAATATGTAATAAAAATTTACAATTAAAATAGGTACTCACATCCTAACATTTCATTTTCTACAAACTTAGCATTTATTTTTTTAAAAATTTTTTTTTTTTGCTCACTAAGAACACTTACTTCTCTTCATGAAAATAATAAACCCTACGTATATAGACCAGTAATTTTTTTAAAAATAGCTATAAATGTAAAAAATAAGCAGTTTAAATACGTAAAAATATGTAATATCAACCATAGCATAAAATAATCAGCTAATTCTGAAACAAATTTGTATAAAAAAAATCATTCGATAATGTTTATATTCGACACATAAGTAAATACATACAAATCTACACCCTAATGATAATATGATAGATTATCAAGCTTACCATCACCAGATGAACAATACAAATCATTATCTTCTTCAATTGTTTGTCTCGATACATTATCCCTAAAAGCCACTGCTTGCAAAGCACATATCCAGTCAGTCATTTCTTGTTCTGAGTTTGCAGAAAGATGATGAACGCTTGTTTTAGTCCAAACCTATATCATCAATAAATAATATTAGGGTCCAAATATGCAAATAGTTAGCAATAACATATTTTAAAATATTTCTATTTTATAGACCATAAATATAATTTATATTTTTGATTAAAATAATTAAAACATCAAAATTATCTAAATAAATTGGAATCTAAAATAGTTGATAAATGTTTTACAAAACTTGGGTAAAAGAGACATAATCACACTGTTTTTTGTTTAAAAAAATTATATGATGTAAAGTATAAATTAATTTATAGTCCCATTAATTAATACTACCAAAAAATAAATAATTAATGTGGATTTTTTAGGTTCTGTTTATGAATAGAAATAAAAAATAATTGAAGCGAGAATTCTTTACAAATAATAATGACAGGAAAATTTAGTCGTGTGACTGAATACTCATATAAATAAACATAATTATATTCTATACAAATAAAAATCTGTTGCTGCATGTAAGATTGAAAATAGCACGACCAATTAGGCTGATTTTTCCTTTTTTGTGTTTGTAACTGTTAGAACAACGTTAGCACGAAGAAAAAAATATTTTGGAAGATCTACAGGAATGGAAAATTTCAAGTGTATATAGGTGTTTTATTCATGATAAAGGGAAAAAATAAAATGTATTTGTTGATTCATGTGTGACCTTAATAATACAAATGAAAAAAAAGGTTATTAATTATTGAAATTCATCTTTCATTACTAAGAGTTACGATGATGAGTGCATTAAAAAAGTACCAACAAATGATTTGAAAAATAAGAAATTCCTATTTAATTAATTTTAACAAATTCATGATGTTACTCAAGATAATAAAAACAGAGACAAAGAAGGAGGAAGAAAGGTTAGCTAATGCTTATGTATCAAATATTTACTTAGACCCGGAAGTAAGAGGTTATTTTAAATAATTTCATTAAATTATTTTATTTATATATTTAATTACTTTGGTAATAATGACATCATTATTACCATATTGATAAAACAACAATTTTTATAATTAAAACTATCTGAATTACCTGTTGCTTCCGAGTCTAAGTAAATACTTGATACATAAGTATTAAAGCTAGTTTTTTATATAAAAATTGTTGTTTTATTCATATGGTAATAATGATGTATTTACAATATATGTATCATCATTACAAAAGTAATAAAATATCAAGAACCAAAGATCAAACTGTCTTTGATTGACAATTGAATGTAACAACATACAGCCAAAACCGGAGGGTTTAAAGACTTGAAATTGTGCATAGATATATTTTATACAACAAAGGTGAGTATTAAGAAATTATTTTTTAAAATTCAACCACTAAATCGGAATTCAAAGTTAGATATATTTTATTATTTTTATTTTTTTTTAATGGTTTGTTTAGTTGCAATAAACAATGTTCGTGAAAAGTTTGACAGCAACCAATTAATATATTTACTATTGTTTTACAAATGGACGAAGCTAAGTTATTCAGTTAGTTAAAAAAAATTAAATAAATTGTTAGCATATTTTCTATAACCATGGCAAGAAAACATCATATTCATGGTTTTTTCATAAAAAAAAGTACTAAGTACAATATAATTTTATTAAGGACACTAAACATTGCAATAGAAACAATGTTTTATGAAAGGAATTACATGTGGAACCATAATTACTCGTATATTAGACTAATGGATTTACCCGATCTGAATCAACTCAGACCAAATGATTTTCATTCTTATTTCAGTATTCATAATATAAAAACATAGTTTGCATGCACTCCTGTTCATTTTTAAAACCAATAAAGTGTGAATATCCTGTTATATTCCATGGTGTAACGCAGCATATTAAATTTATTTTAGTTATTCTGATAATTCATATTTTAGAAAAATGAAATTGATAAGTAATATTATAATAAATTGTGTAACCATAAAAATACTGTGGTAAATATTAATATGATTATAAATTAGTGTCCATCTTTCACCATCTCTTTTTACATTCTTGAAAATAGATTTTAGTGACAGAGAAAAAGTAGGAGAAGGGAGAAAGGTTTGCTATGTTTTAAATAACAAATATTTACTTTGATCAGACTGTGACAGATAGATAATAAGGCTAGCAGTGCAGTGGCGTGCAGCATAAGCGAAACTAAGACAAAATATTTGGAGGGGCTAAAATGATTATTTATTGATTTAGCCCCCACAAAGTACATTAACCTTAAGCACTTTTCAAAAATCTAGAGGGCTATGAGTGGTTTTGAGGGAGCTTAGCCCCCCTAAGCCCCCACCTAGTTGCGCATGGCGTGCAGTCAGGACTAAAAAGGTGATCGCTGCACACCCTCTCAAAAAAGAAGAAAATAAAATATATTTCCTTGTTGCACCATTAATTGTAAATATCTTTTCACTTTGAATTCTTAAAAATTTATAAGTAATTTTGTTCGATAAATATTTTTTGGAATGTTGGTGTCACATTCTTTTTATATGTACACCAAACTGTAGATGTAAAATTTCTTTTACAGATTCTTCAATAATTTTTGACATTAAAGTACCTTTCCAATCATTCTGAGTTTTATTTTACACATTTCTTATTGCAAATCATCCTATTTGTTTAGAAAGCATGACTTTTTCTCTTATTAAAGTTTTTCAGTATTATTGTTATTGTGATGTAATGCTAGTATAGAACATAAATTTAATTAATTTTAATTTTATGGAAATAATACGAATATCTAAAGAAATATATAAGCTTTTCAAAAGTGTACTTTAATAACTTGTATGGTAAATCAATAATTCTATAATTATTTTAGCAGTAACAAGTAAACACCATGTGTGTATTTTAGATACGGTTGGTGGGGCAGTGTGATTTTATGATGTCACACGTGAAGTGAGACTTGTATGTAAGTATGGAATAAATTGATGGAGAACAATATTTTGACACTTAAAATTCTTTTTAGAAGCACTTCATTTTTAAACATTAAAAAAAACTGTTTATTTGAATTATAGTCCTTAATTTATAACATTAAAAGCTGGGCATCAAAATTAAAATATCAAATAAACATTTTTAATTTAAAAGATACTTAATTATATTTATTTGAAATCTATGAGAAAATTCAATTGACAAAATTATTATTTACTTAATTTATATCCATGTATTTATAAATAAATATATATAAATATAAAAATATAAATTAAAATTAAATATAAAATAAAAAGGCTTCAAGGAACATCTCGAGGAAATAAATGCTTATGATCTATAAAACTAGAATTGTAATATTTAATATACTACCTACATCATAAAATATTTATTATGTACTATATAAAATGTATAGTACTTATAATAATATACAGAGTGTCCCAGTATGATTTAACAAGAACAATAACTTTTGTATATAAATATATATTTAAAGATCCAAATTTCCAAATTTGAAATTTTATACTAGTTTTAGAAAAATTCAAAATAGCCATTTGCGAAACTGTTTTTAAAAAAAATTGGCAATTAAATCTGTAATAATGATTAATCCGTACATTTTCTACAATTTTTTTAAGTTTGCAAACAATTTAAGAATATTGTAAAATAAGTCATAGGTGCTACTCGAATGTGAAATCTATCATCATGTTAGTAGTAGGTATAGAAAATAAAATAATAATACGGGAAAGCCGGAATTATTTTTAAAAATAAATAATTATTAATTTTTAATTGTGTAATATACTACTGAAGTAATAAGGTGAGACTAATGACTAAACCAGTTCCAATTACCAATATGAATATTCAATATATATCCAGAGCTAGGTTTATTCAGATTGTGTAATAAGTCTGTGTATGCGATCACACTACCTCAGTATGTACAACTTAACAATTTAATAGTAGTAATAACAGAATATCTTATAAACAAAATATTATAATTTATTATTACACATTATTTATTTTATTTCTCTGTTCAGATGTGCTATCTACGTATACGGCAGTAGATCGCCATCCAAGCAGCACCAAGTCATAATATCACCAATTGACATTATATTATGATTATTTAGACATATTTGACAAAATTATTATCGCAAACTTAAAAAAAACGAGCAAAATAAATGGATTAGACACCAATATTTTTCCAAAAATCAGATTTGCAAGAGGGCTATTTTGAATTTTTTCAAAAATTTTAGTAGTATATTTTTAATTTGAAAATTTAGAACCTAAATTAAAATACTTAAATAATAAGAAGTAATGTAAAATAAAGCAAAGATAAATAAAGTTAAGTAAAGCAAAACAAAGTAAATTAAAAATAAGTAAAGTATAGACAAGAAAGTCAGACATACTTTGCATGCACCATAGGTATTCTTCACTCTTCGGGTCAGATACTCTTGGTTGGCGTGTTGAATAATAAAGAAACGATAAATCATTTCTTCAATAATACGATTCTGAGCAAAGGAAGTTAACAATATAAAGAACAATTACAGTCATAATTTTCAACACACCCACCAAGAGTATCTGACATGAGGAGCGAAGAATACCCATGGTGCAAAGTATATCTAGATTTTTGTCTATACTTTAATTTTCTTATCTTTGCTTTACTTTACTTTAATTAATTTTACTTTACTTATCTTTGCTTTACTTAACATTACTTTATTTTTTTTTATCAAATAAAAAAAATGAAAAAATAATTATAATGAGAAAAAAGTGTTAAAAATTTCCAATTTTTTTCCATATTCAAAATATTTCTCATATTATTGTATATCTGTGTTTAAATTTTCTTAAGGTTTGGATTACAAAACCTGTTTCCGAGTCTTTTTTGACAAATTTTGTATTATTTTTTCAAAATTTTGAGAAAACAATTGAAAAATTTAAAAAATGAATTGTCTTAAGTACCGTCTAGAGACAAATCCAGTTTCAGAAAATTGCTGTTTGAAATATTTGAACAAGTATTTCCATAAAAAAGTATACAAAGAAAAAATAAATAAAAATCATTGTAAAACACTAGCTTCTTCGCTTTACTCAGAACCTAAAAAAAAATTATTTGTTATTGCTATAGCTCAATGCTGTACTGTTGTAGTAATAATTTTCAAAAAAAAAGTTGGAAATTATGAATAGGTATAACAAAAGTATTCGCATTTTTCAAATCGTACAGGAACATCTTGTAAAACTTTACATAATAGGCTTCTATTTTATCATATTATCTTATATCACATTATATGATATCAAATAATTCACTTAGTTACCTACTCATTTTGAACAGCAAAATTTTATATTTTTAAGAAGAAAAATATAATTAAAAATTGCAGTTAGATAAATAGATATTTATATTGTAAACCTAATATAATTTTTTTATTTAAAAGAAAATGGACTTAAGATTAAAACATTTTATGTTAAATTGTACGTAAAATGAATGAATATCAAATATAGAATGTATAAAATATTTTATCAATTTATTTTGTACATTTATATTGTCTAGTGTATATTATTATTATTCATATTTTAAATCCATTATATTCTAGCCTAGCTTAATGTATAATACACAGTTATCATTAATACTTCAATTACTTAAACTTATCTAAAGTAAATATTATTAAAATCTAGTTTTCTGATTAATTTTACTAAAGATGTTGGTTTTTGTAAATTGTTTAGCATTAAAACAAAAGTATATACAAAATGAATAAGTAATGTATTATATTAAATTTATTTCACAAAAACAACTGTTAAATACACTATACACAATAATAAAAAATGTTGTTAAACACGTAGAACAAAACACAATCATAACTCAATGTTTATTGTTGTTAAGTCTTATGAAATATCGGATTGTTGCATTTTTTAAATCCATTGTTCTATAAATCATTTATAATTATTTTATAAATAACGAGTTCTTTATTATTTTATAACGAAAAGGTACAATTTTTAATATACCTACTTATAATTATTCACAATCAGCCTTTCACTGCCTTCAATGTCAATAAATGTAAAGTACACAAAATATAAAAAGCCGAACATACTTCGTACCATGATTACTCTTCATTCCTCGGGTAAGATTTTGTGGTTGTGTTAAATTTTAAAGAAACAATAAATAATTTCTTCAATAAAATGATTCTAAGTGGAGCTTCAGTTTATATAAGACAATTTTACTAAGGAATTAAAAAGTTTATTAATATAACAAAAAAAAAAAAAGTATATATTTTGTAATCAGGTAATTTTATATCTTACTATTAACTGAGAACAGGAAAATAAAAATTTTATGAGAAAAAAGTGTTTGAAAAAAATGTCCTACATTTTATTTTACTTTTTCAGAATTTTCTTGCGTTAAAACATTTCTCATATTATTGTCTATCTATATTCAAATTTTTATAAAATTTGGTTTAAGAAAAAAATAAGTTTCTGAGTCATTTTTGTCAAATTTTGGAAAGTTTTCCAAAATTTGAGAGAACTATTGAAAATTACAAAAAAATGACATTCTAAGTACTATTGAGGCGATATATGATTCAAAAAGTTGATAGTCAAAACTTTTGGGACGAGTATTTACAGAAAAAACTTAAAAATAAACATCATTATAAAAACACTTGCTTCTTTGCTCCACTCAAAATCAAAAAGATATATTATTAATTGTCATTTTTATTTTAAGACTATAAAATAGAATATAAAATTCAAATTTATTCTAAATACAGAGAATTATTAACTGGCTTACCGCAAATACATTAGGTTGAAGTTTTTGTGCATCTTTAGTAATTTTCACACAACTTTCTAAGGGAATAATTGAGGCAATATTTGAAGATTTTTGATCATCAGTTCCATCAAATACTTCAAGACGGTCTATACCATGTTTACTCCATTTGTATAGTCTACAATAGCGTTTCTGCCATGATTTCTGAAAAATATATTTTCAATTAAGTCACAAAAAACAAATAACCAAACCTGAGAATTAAAAATGCATATTTATAGGACTAAAATATTTAGGCTATTTACTTACAATATTTTAAATTATTTTAAAAATAAATTTGATGTAGGTATAGGTACTAAAACTAAATTCATACTTAGCAGAATTATATATAAATGGCTAATAATGGTATTTTTTTTAAGTTGAATACAAATAACTATAATTTATGAAAGTAATTTATTAAGTAGTTTTTATGTTATTACAATTTAAGAATATTTTTAGATAAGTAAAATATAGTGATTTAAATATAGGTACAGCTTATTAATTGAAACAACGATAATTTGTTTAATTTTAGATTTAACTCAAATATCTTATACTCAAATTCATATTTTGATGACTTCTTGTAACATTATTGTGATTAGTAGCTTAAAACAAGTATTTTTAATAAAATAAACATGTTATTTCTCTGTCAAGTTTTTCAAGCTTCTTCAAATTACACTTCAAAAATTAAAAATTCTACATTAAGAGAATGGCCTACCTGAATTTGTTGTTTCCATACAAACAATGTAGCAAAATTAAATTGCACAGAACATTAAATGTAACATAAAGGTTGATTTTTAAGTTTTTATACATATCAAAACTAAAAGAATATTTTTGAAGGAGTAGGTATCATATAATTTTTATAAAATATTGATGGGCATAGAAGTTACAGATACAGAGGCTATTTCAAAAATCTTAAACTCAAAATCATGTGACTTCTTATTATTTACTACACTCTATAATAGGAGAACTTTGGTACCTTGATTTGTTTAAAAATATTATTATAATAATTAAGTAGGTATCATATAGTAGATACCTATTTTATAGGTAACTGTATTTAGTGTAAGTATGTAGGTACCTAACTACTGGTACTCAATTCTATTTTCAAACACTAATCTTACATTTAATAGTACCTAGAATTTTTCCTTTTCTTAACAAAATACTTGGGACACAGAGGCCAGTTTTACTGATTAAAAAACAACTGTGGGTCAGCTGGCACCCAAACCCCCCTCCTCCCATAACTGCTACTTTATAAAATTTTCATATTGTGTCAGAAATTATTGATAAATTTGACTTTCTTAACGGAGGGGGAGAATTTGCTATCTAAGACTTTAGACTTCTGGAGATCTACGCTAATGCCACAGCTATAGATATTGTGTCAATTTTCGATGAAGAACACACTTTTGGCGCGTGACACGATAGTAGATAATAACCTAAGCCTCAGATGGATGGGTAAACGAAGGGGCGAATCGAAAAATCACCTTTAACTGTGAAAGCACTCCGTGAGGCGGAAACCACAGGTATCCTTCTTTGTATGGGTCGTCGGACACGGCCATTTCGTTCAGACGTCAACAACAACAGCAGCAAAAGCAACAACAGAGGTCGGAGAAATAGACGATTAATAGCTCAGTAGGTAATAGTGTCTGTACTATTATTACGTTCACCGCCGATGGATTCACCGGCACTCAAACTACGAATGCAAACGTTTCAGGCTCTTCCGCGGAGGCATTCCGCACACGCACGATGCAGCGATGCGATTATTCCGGTACTAGGATTCGGCGATTAAGCAACGACGCGTCGCGTCACGGCACACAGGAGAACGAGCACAGCGCGATCGAGCCGGCAAAACGCGCGTCCGAACGTCACGTACAACAATTATCACAATGACGTCTACTGTGGAAAAAACAACAATGTCGACCAGTCGACGGGTTTGTTGTCGATGTCGTCGTCGTCGTCGTCGTCGAGCCGCTGGCAACGTTATCAAACCATGTGCAGCCCCGAGGCCGTCGTCGTACACGTTCACGTAGGTGCGCGCCAACACCGAATACGTACATACTACTACATAATAATAATACTATAATAATAATAATAATAATATAATGTGATGAAGTTATGGGGTGGGATCGGCGGGCGGGCGACGGGGACGGCGGGAACAGCGACGTCCAACAGGTAAGCAGACAAGACGCCACGACGGACGACGAACTCGTGTGTGGCTCGCGCGCGCGCGCACACACGCACCGATAACGAGACGGGTGGGGGACGGGTGGCGGGACAGGTGTGCAGTCGACGTCGATTAAAGTATTATAAACCCGTCCGCGGTGGTCCGGTCTAAGCGGCGGCGTGGCGGGGGTCATTCGTCTTGTCGCGACCGCCACAGTAAACGTCCGTGGCGGGAGTGGACGGGTGTCAGTGGCGGCGTATACGCGCACACACACACGCACAACACACATTACACCGTCGGTGCAGCCGTCTCCTCGCTTAACCCCCGCGCGGCCGTTGTACCTATGTAACACACTAACAATACGCAACACACAGGTACCAGTTGTACAACACACATGATGGGTGGGTACAGTGTTTTAGTGAGCGTATAGTGTATACACCCGGTTCGGGTTTCACACAACACTCGAAAGTATAATAATAATAATAACAGCATACGGCGCGCGTCGTTCAAGTTTTTTTTTTTTTGTTTTAAGACGCGACGTTACTTCACGAAGTCCTCCTAGGTCCGGGACCGCGCCGCCTCCGCCGTCGACCCGACACAGTCCCCGTGTATTCACCATCACGCGCAACGTCCGCGTGCAAACGGTAAACACGCACGACCGACCCACGTGCAATAATAATGATTGTAAATAATAGGCTAATAGGCACCTAATAAAATAATAATAACAATGAGAAAAGAAGAATGTCGTAATGGTGTAATAAAACCACGTGTATTGCTCGTTGAAACGACAAATCAGATTTGATAATCGTACGCTATCGTCCGCCATTGCAGCACTATTTCACCGTTTACTGCAATTGCAACGACGACGACATAATATTATATTCCACTACAATGTCTCCCAGTGGCAATAATTACTAAAAATATGCGCACCTCACAATATCTACTGTCAGGTGCAGATCCAGAAATTATAAATAGGAGGTGCTCAATCAATAGAACTGAATACTAATAGCAGCTAACTACTAATTACACCTTAATATAAATCTCTATGTAAAATAAATTATATATTTATATCTCTATTAGAAAAAAAAAAACATTTAATAAATTATACACTTCATTTGTTTAAATTACTATACTGATCTACTCAGTTTATTTTACGTTTTATATTCCGAGTGGGGTGAAGAAGCTAGTGTTTTTAAAATTATGTTTATTTTATTTTTTCATATAGAAATTCTTGTTCATAAGTTTCGACCAGCAACTTTA
>JAIPRM010003555.1:0-23741 GCA_025469315.1 Stegophylla sp. TES_Ste_2020
GAAATTGGAAAAATGACCTCTTTAAAGTACCATCTGGGTGTGATTCCGGTTCTATAGAGATACTGATCGAAACTTTCGGACAAGTATTTCTATACGAAAAAGTGTTTACAGAAAGAGAGAAAAAAAATAATAATAAACATCATTGTAAAATCATAAGCTTCTTCACTTCGTTCAGAATCTAAAACAAGTAAAAGTAAACAATTCAGAAAAAAAAAAATTGTTTTCGATTAAACATTCCGACATACATTTAACTCTGGAACTATTCGAACTGTTCGAGTTCGAGTTCGAATTTCTAAAAGTTTGAGGTGTTCGAGGGGTTCGAAAACTTTGAGAATCCATCCCCGAGTTGAAATTCGAGATTTACACGACGACATCGCGACGAGCATAATATTTCGACACGAGGTGAAAAACGTTGAACGTGGTTGTCGTGTTTTTTAAAAAAAAACATTCGTTTTTTCGTTGAAATTCGACGAAGGAAAATAATTTGTGCGAAGAAAGACACGACGTGTTTACACGTGCCTATATGTGAAAACATTCCGTACACGTACGTTTTATTTTCTCATATAATAATATTATTTTCACTGATATATTTTGTGTAATTCGAATACTGTATTTTTTTTTTTTTTCGCGTCGTTTTTTCATTTATTTATTTATATTTTCTTTTCCAACTGCCAATATTGCCGGAGGTGTACAACAACAAATACATATAACATTTTTGAACAGTTTTTTTTCAATTTTGTACTCAGTCACTTAGGTATATTATACTACTTGGTAATTAGGTATTATGATAATTATACCATGTCCAAATGTGCTTTTTTTTTGTGAAATTATATTCCTTTTTTTTTTTTACTAAATCGTCCGAGTGTCCTAAGCAATGGGCGTTAAGTACGTGAAACTGTACTCTGTCTTTCTCTCACTCTCTCTCTCTCTCTCTTTGAAACTATCATCATTAATAAATATTTATAATTTTCTATATAATTCATTCGAGTTTATTCGTTATCCGGACAAATACATAATATTATTTTGTATAAAGATTTTCCTCATCGGAATGAACCAGTACTACAAATTCATGGGGTGTCCAAGTTCTACAATTTTTTTCATAATATGAATTTATTATTAACAAACCAATGAAGTACAATTATTACATTAAATAGGATATCAAGAAGAAATGTTATTTATTTACGAGTTTCCTATATGATCCTAAAATGAGCATGAAATTTGAACACTGTTGACTTTTCAAATTAATTTAAACATTTTATTCTTCCCAATAATTACACCTCACATAGTATAATTAGCAGCTATTATAGACACCCTCTTTTAACCTTTTTAAGGACTAAATAATCGAAAACGAAGTGATAAATATTTCATTATTTGTGTTACATATATATATATATATATATATATATATATATATATAAAATATATTTAAAAAAAAATTTGTCAAAAAAAAAAAAATAAAGCGTTTCATTTTTTTACCTCTTTTAATCCCTCTTAGGGGTTGAATTTCCTACATATACATATTACCTACCTATTTTTTTTTTCAGCCACATAGGTCAAGTAATTTTCGAGATTTTTTGTTTAAAAGAAAATATCACTCTCTTTTGTATATTATATTATCTACCAGTTAGATCAACTTTCTAACTTCGTGACGTTGGACGTGAATTATTCTGTTATTAAACATACTGATATTTACTATTGTATATTAACCGAAACCCCGCGCAGAGTCATTTTATTGAAGAAATCACTTATCGTTTCTTTAAAATTCAACACACCTGCCAAGAGTATCTTACCCGAGGCGTGAAGAATACCCATGGTGCGAAGTATGCCAGGCTTTTTATATTCGGTTAGAAAATATAAACACCAAATATCATAAATACACAATAGAATCCTAATTACAAAACTGTTGGGTGATATATTTACAGAAACCAAGTCCATTATCTTCATTAAAAATTCAAAAAATATAATTACATTACAATTTCTTTTACCAGATACGTATAGTATTAATTTAAAACAATTTCTTGGCATTATTATAATATCAAAACTGCTCTACTAAACAAATTATAACTATTGTATATTCGATATTAAGTGCTTTGTTAACAAAATTAAAATAATAATGTTTTGATATTATTTAGTCGAGTGTTATTGTAATGCATCGTGTTGCAACAATATTGTATTGTTCTAAGGATTTTTATTTTTTTTAGGCGCAACAACTGTTTTTTCTTGTAATTTCTGTCAAATGTAAGTAATACTTTTACCACACTCATTATCATCAGGGTTAGGATGTTTATTATGACCTTAAAAACACTAAAAAATACATGCAAATATGCATAACAAAAACACGTCCTTAAAAAATTAAAAACAAGACGTTTTAAAATAATTTGATTATTAATGAAAAATGTTCACTAAATTAATACATAATATTTTTACTCGAAAAATTGAGATATGAATTCAAAAAAAAAAAAAATCTTAATTCACTGATAAAAGTTATTTTAAGTTTTGCACATAGAAACGTACACCGATTGTCGGTGGTTAATAACACATTTTTGTAAGCAGCAGAAAAACATATTTTTAACGTCAGAGAAAGTATATTTGAATTACCTACACGCTGTCATCTGCAGTTAGATATCAGCTGGTAAACTATCTTTTGACGTTTATTTAACATCAAGAATTTCAGCAAATTTCTATATTATTTTGTTGATATCCAAATTATTGCTTAGAACATAATATTACTTATTATTTCCGTTGGTTAAAAGTCAAAATTAATTTTTATATATATATATATATATATTAAGTCGGTTTCTAAATTTGATTTTTCCAACAGTCGTTGAGTGTTTGTTGTGAAAATTTCGTCTTCAATAAGTGTTTCGAAACAATAACTGATTTAAGACGATTAAGTATTTTCAAGCATTCCTAAGATGTTTTTTGATTTTAATTTTTTTCAAAATATTATGCATTTATTCGTAAAAATCATTGATAAACACTCAAAAATATACAAAAAATTCATACCAACTGTTTCTATGTCGTACCAAACGAATTTGTAATTTGGTCTGCACCAATGCACGTCATGACCGAAAGAAAAATTATGAAAAAGTCATAAACATCCTAACCCTACTCTTTATGTACTTACTTTATCGTTTTTTTTTTTTTTTTTTTGTAATATTACTGTTTACAATGTATTGATATTATTAGAAACATATTATTTTATTGATGCCTATTTAATAATACATAATACAGACCAAAAATGTTACATTATGTGCATAAATTATTAGGTACACGTAGAAGATCTGTTGCTTTAAAACACGAGTTTTCCGTGTATTCCCTCCCCTTACTTCTATCATAAAAGCCCACCAAGTACCCCCTTTTTTTTTTTTAATAATAATTTATACGTGACGGCTATATCATTATGTTTAATTTATTTGTATGATTAATAATAATGTGGTTTTGGGTATTAATGGCTAATAAAAAATACCTAATACATTTTACAAATTCAATTATTTTGCAGGAATACTCGTGTATTTTGTGCATTATTTATTTTATAAAATAATGGGGGGTACTGATCTCGTGTCGAGAAAAATCGTTATTTTAATACGACTTTTATTGGAAACTGTTAAGATTTTGCCAAAATATTTGTTATCGTATTTCTTAGGATATAAAACGTTTAATTATGATATTAAAAATTTTGTCCTATTTTCATCGTCTCTCGAGTTTTATAACACCAATAATTCGCTATTATATTATATTAGTTTGGGATTTACCAGACACCAAGGATAACAATATTATCATCGCATATTATGACATAATATTATGGACTATTAATTAAATTATTGTTATCTCACATACATGGTTGGTATTACTTTTCCCAAAATAAAAAGGACAGCTCATAATAAATCCCCCCCTTGTTTCAGTCCATTCTTAAGTTCCAATCATTTTGGATTTTCTCTCATCAAACTACTTTACTGTGTAATCAGTAATTCCAAGAAAATTCAAAGTTTTCACCCATAACCAATTAACTCCCGTTTAACGGTCTATTTTTAAGTCAACAGATATTGTGAACACCTATCTACTGATTGAATAATATTCAGCACCCAGATTATTTATTTTACAAAAAAAACGAATGTGCAGGTAATTAATTAATATAATTTATTTTCAAGTTCACTTTAAAACAAAGTATTATTCAAGACCGTATTTACGTTACAAGTAATAAAAACTTTTTGTTTGATACTTACATTAGTCAGGTACTTGGTTACCAACTTTTTTTTTTTTTTAGTAAAAGCACGTGGTGAATGTTAATTATTCGTTCTGTTGTGTAAAATATATAATCAATTTTATTATAAATTTCGTGTTAACAATGATGAACAAATACGTTAACTTTTATAGGAGAATTTTATTTTTATTTTTGCCGGATTATCTAAGAACGGTAAATAGTTCATGACGTACACAATACTCCATTAAATTAACGATTCCGTTTGTTAATTCACTATGACTATCTGGTTGTCGCCACAGTAAATTAAATCAAATTAGGATCTAGCGTTACGTGATATTAATTACTGCTAGAGTAGTCGTGATTTATAAGCATGACAATAATTATCGTTAATATATTCGATACGTCTTGTTTTTGCAGCATAATATAATCTCGGCGAGCGAAAGTACTAATAGATTTTCCGGTTTTACGCTGTATTTACACAGTAAAAATATTATGCATTATTATTTTGTTTTTTTTTCCCCCCTTTTAGTATGGCATAATAATTATTCGGTTGGATAACATAAAAATCATTTTATGTAAGAAAGAAAACAGATATTGTAATTACAAACTGTACGAATTGTATATGTATATAGTAATAATATAATATAGTATAGCTAAGTATTTATATTGTGAGAACTAGATCACTTTGTTTAAGTGAAAAAAAATTCTGCGCTGAGAGGTATTGCCAGATACAGACTGACTGTTAGGTCATAACCAAATGAATCTGTTTCGAATGTCTGCCACGGAGCATGTCACAAAGACGAAATAAGTCTGTAGTTTCGATTCGAACTACAATGCTATCAATGTTATTCGAATAATATTATATAAACCCTGAAACGTTAATTTTATGTTTGGTAATTTCCAATAATTATAACTCGTGCGTTTTTGTTAGATAAAAATTATTAATCTCTTCGAATCGTTTTAGCGATTCAGTATTTTTCTTATCAATAAAATCAAAATCAATTTCGTGTAATCAAAACGGGGTAAAGTATAGTTGTACAGCCCTATGTTTTAATAATTGTAATTTAACCTCGCACATTATGATTTATTATTAATCCAATTATAGGCGAAATCATCCGGGATTACGGGGGTTGGCCGAATTTTATGCTTTGTTTTTTCTT
Organism: Stegophylla sp. TES_Ste_2020; assembly: GCA_025469315.1. Lineage (NCBI taxonomy): Eukaryota > Metazoa > Arthropoda > Insecta > Hemiptera > Aphididae > Stegophylla > Stegophylla sp. TES_Ste_2020. The sequence goes on from JAIPRM010003555.1 coordinate 5,365, forward strand.
TTCTTTTTAATAACAACAAAAACGCGTTTCGATAAAAAAAAAAATGTACTATGCAATTACGTGAAAATTAAATTCATTGATGCCATTTAGTCGAGATTTGAATCTATATTGAACAATAATAATTATGAGTTAGGTTTGTAGGTTATATACACGGACTGTAATGCATTTGTAAATAGAATAAGTCGAAAATGAACTATAATATAATATGTACTTTATTATTCCCAACTTCCTATTTAGACCTCTCTATATAGTTATTGGTGTTTTATAATGAAAATATAAATAGAGAATATAAACTCTCACATCAATATAGACGTAGTGTAGTTGTTACAACGGAATTATAGCACAATAAAAAAATGTCTTTACCATTATTGATGATAAATTGGTATATAACAAGTCGTAGTGCTTATTACACTTTTAACCGTGCTATACGTGTAAACTGTGTTATAAACTCAATTATACCTATGCACAATTAGAATTTAAAAAAAACAAAAAAATTATTATAATTAATATATAAAAATAATTGCTATTTTTTTAAACTACTTATTAAAAAAAGCTATCGATATAATTATTACAATTACCTACTGTTTGAAAAAATAAAAAAAAAAATCATAATTATTTATAGCACAAAATACCTAGTGTGATACTTAGGTAGAGTATTTAGATTCTACATTTCAAATTAAATAAAGGGCCCTTTTTCTACGTGATTGAAATTCTGAACAGATTTTCCAAAAATAAGGATAAACTAACTTTAATTTGAGTATACCATTTATATGCATATATATTTTATACATACATATTATATATGGCGAGTATACTATTTCATTAGACTGATTTTATTTACTTATTCAATAACCCCAAAATTAATAGTTTTAGAAATTAGAAATTCTCAATTATATTACCAGAAAGCAACGTCATCACTAACGACTGTGAATGATTTATTTTGCATAGGTTAGTAGTCAGGAGTCTGTCGACTCGTCTCGGTCATCGAATTCTCCGTTTCGCATCAAAAATCTAAAATATCCCTCGATTTATTATGGAATATTATGGCGGAAGTATAATTTTGGGAGTTGGAATAATACACAAGTGTTCTATAAACCCTAAAAAATACACATTCGAATCGTTTTCACGCGATTTCAAAATTGTTTACAATTAATTTAGTTACAGACAATACTGACATGTTTTCCTGCAGCGGACAAAACGTTGAGTATTATTATTCGTTACATCTGACCGCTTGTTGGGTATAGGTATCATATTATTATTAAACCAATATTATTTCAACAGGTATCGTCGTCGTATTAGAGACGAGTACCGCCGGATCTGTGTTAGTTGAAAACTAATGAGAAATTTGGTACCTTGTTGAAAAATTATTTGAAAATAGTGTCAATCGCCATAATATATCGTGTACACATACGTACATTGATGGTCGAGAACAATGGGAGTTTCGTCTGTCACAACTCACGAGTGCGCAATTTAAAGTACACATTATAATATTATAATAATATAGTGAATATACAAAATGTTGTACACGTTGTTGATTCAATTCGGTTTAAAGTGTCCGCGCTTGAAGATACGTAAATATATTTTATTAAATAACAACAAGGTTAGTGAACTGGAGCTGCGAGCTGTAGTGTGCAAGCAGCAGTCCCCCGTCCCCTACTGCTTCAATACGTCATGAATTACGGATCAGACCACACCAATAATAATAGTAGTAATAAGGTATAATAATTATATATTATGCACCTATAGTAGGTATATTGTATTATACACGTTCTGACGAATATTATTTTATAACTATTGCCGAGCCACATTTAAATAGATAAAAAAAAAAATATCTTTCTATCCGTCCAACAAAACGTATTATATATAATATATAAATTTTACATTATTATTATTATTATTATTATTTTTTATGACCTTTATTTTCGGCTAATGTTCACGAGGGCGTTGGTCGCGCGGTATGCTTAGCCGGCCGGAACATTGCTTCCTTCTGGTACTACGTACACCGTGACGCCGCCGCCGCCGCCGCTACTGGGTCCGATGAGTGTTCACGAAAAAAAAAAAAAAAAAAAAAAATTATTTAATAATTCACATAATATTAAACAATAGGTTTTGACAAGAAACATGTTGACCCATCTTTTCGTTCGTATACACACTGCTATTATTATTGTCGGATAAACTACTCTATTGTTATTAATTATGTTGTTACATAATTATTATTAAAAGTGGTGTATACGTCATTGTTCGTGTCCCGACGAGCATTTAATATAATAATTATTATTATCTTGTCGACCGAGATTTCCATACTTACATTATCTTAAATTGATAATAATTACATTAGAAGTTTTGGAAATGCTTGTCATCACTTCATTGGTTTCCCCGTCACGAAAGCGTTGATATTTATCAAATCTCTGTAAGTATAGGCGCAGCCTGGATTTGTATTGGGAAAGTGTTTTTTGATTTGAAATCTCGATTGATTTTTCATGGGCCTAGAGATGACAAAAAGAACCGGGGACATACTTCGCACCACGGGCGTTCTTCGCTCCTCGGGTCAGCAAATTTTTTTCGCATTTTCAAAATTTTCTCGCGCCAAAATATTTCTCATATCACTGTCTAAATTATCTTTAAATTTTCATAAAGTTTGCATTGAGAAACGATAGATTCAGAGGCTTTTTTTTGTCAAATTAATTTCGATTAGTTTTTCCAAAATTTGAGAAAACAATTGAAAATTTCGAAAAATCACCTCTTTAAAGTACCACCTAGTGGAAAATTTGGTTTATTATTTTTTTTATTGAAAATTTTTACATTTCTGTATTTTACTATCGTTGATAGTGGGTGAAAATTTCAAGTTTATAGTCCTATTAGTTTTGGAGTTACTGCAGATTTTCTATACACTATATACGTCTTCTTTTCTTACCAATAGCCATTAAATATGATTTAACTCGCGTAAAAACGTATTCATATCTATTATCATTCTATTAGTGACAGCTGGTTTTTATTCAATGAATAATTTAATCGTGAACAATGTGTTAATAAAAGCGACACCACGCTTTGTCCATATTGAAATAGTTGTAGATGAAAAGTGCCGTTTTGCTGAACTATAAAATACTATTTGAATGGAATTTTATAAGGGGTGAAATTTATAAAAATAAATTCATCGAGTTTTCATACTTATTAGATTGTAAAATATTTTTCGTTAGCGAATGTAATAAATTCAGTTTTACCAGAAACATATTATTATACAAAACAAACGGAAAAAAAAAAAACTTGCATTTTTATGACGAAAAATTGGGGGGGGGGAAGCACATTAAAATAATCACCCTGTATGTTATTAAGTATTTACAAATTGCATCCCTCTGGTAACTTAAACGGCGAATTTTGAAAGATTATTCAATCATAGCGACTACAAATCAGTAGTTTAAGTTTTATACGCATAGATCATGTTTGTATACACAACACACATGAGTAGTGTTGATATTAAGATATTTATCGTTTTATTTAAACGATAAAATGAATAATATATAAAATATAAAGAACACGATGAGGGTTAACAACACAATATGATGTTGTCAATCTCATTATTGTTACGTATTGTATGTACAGAGTAAAGAACACCAAAAAAGTGCTTCAAGTATCTTTGTATTCGTACAAAGGTTGTATAAAAGAGTTAATCATAAGTGGTAAAATGTTCTAAGTGTTAATTTTACTTACTTTCGAGAGAACGATGTGCTTTTTTTTGTATAAATTGTATTCTATATTAACATTGTCTTTGGCATCACATAATAATATATTCTCCCAAGTAAATAATATGTATATTTTCGAATATGTAATTCGAAAATCATAGAATAGACGTTCTTAAAATCTAAAAACAACTTTCGTAGTAGGTTGTAAAAAATGTAATTTTTTTTTTTTTAATTTCAAAAAAATGCTAACTTTTTTTAGGAGCTACATAAGTTTTACAGAATTTTTTGGGGATAAACGTCCCTAAATTTTTCAATATTTAATATGCCCCTAATTCTATTCATTAAAATAATGGCACGTTATTTTACGACAAATTTTAATTTAATTTGGTTCAATCAATAATTTTCAATTTTACCAATTATTAATTAATATTATGTAAATGTGATACATATTACTTTTGAAATAATTTGAAATTTTTTTCTTTATATAGGTATTAATTTTGACGTATATTCATATAACAAATATATTTTATTTATTATTTATTTTTATTTTGTAGGTTGTTACAAACCAAAATAAAATTAAATTACGAATTTTTAAATTAATTTAATATAGGTGTACGTATCGCGTCTTGCATTGTCTTCGACTTATTGGTTAAAATACCTGTAAATACAGAATAGTATTGAAAATTGTTTATTTTTTTCAGTGGCGCAACTAGGATTTCTTCAAGGGGTCGTCCACCTATAAATTTCTATTAGGTGTAATTATTTAAATATAAAATTATAGTCAATGTTAATGGACACTTTACAAGAATTTTAAATTATTTTAATAGAAATTTCATGTAGCAAAATCTGCTAATTGCCTTTTTTCTGAGTTAACATTTTTATAACGTTATTCGTAGTAGTAGTAGTAAATAAAATTTAGCGTCGCATATTCGACAATATAAATTTTTAAAGCATTTTTTAAGTTTCTGTAAAAAGTAAAAAAGGATTTTTGTTTATAAATTTGTTTTAGGTAACTTTAAAATAAATGTTCACCTACCTACATTGTAGATAGTTGATAACGATAATTTTATTAGACTTTAAAAAACAATGCTTTTTTTTTTCAATAGATATCTTATTTCTTGATTTCTACTATATCATATTAATTACATTATTGCCAATTATAATTTGTAATGGATGTTTCTAACTCCTACTGATAACCTAATGTTATATACCTATTTCATAAAATAGTGAGCAATGTCGGAATATTATGTTTATTTTAACCATTGATATATTTCTGAATTAATAGAGGTTATAATTTGTATATAGTTAAAAGGATTTCTTTTATTCAAAATGCTCATTGAATAAAATTTCCATAAATATGGTTCGAGGGGGGTGTCGTCTAGACACCCAAAACATTCACCTCCCCCCCCATTTTGGTCGCGTCACTGATTTTTTTTTTTTTTTTTCAATGCATTGAAAATCGTAAAATCCAGTATTTAGTCCATATTTGAATACTATCGTGCAGTCGTTATGCATATAATAATATTATGATATTATTTATTACATAGTAGTAGGTAGTGGCGATTATGACGTAAGTCTTTCGTTTAGGAAATTAAAAAAAAAAAAAAAAAAAAAAAACGGTGCGTTTAAAACGATTCGATCTACTACTCTGCAGCTGCGGGAGAGCGTTAACTACTCTAACCGTGGGCATACCTATGTGATTATTATTATTATTATTATTATTATGGCATCGTCATCGCATCGGGGACATCCGAAGAGAATCGATAAAGCAAAGCTGTGTAAAGCAAAACTCACGACTTCCAATCACTGGCGACACGATCGCCGTAAAAAAAAAAAGAAAATAAAAATTAACCGTCGACGGCGGCGACGACGCCATAACGACCGCCGCCGCCACCACCGATACCTCTCCATTACTGCCGTCATCGTCATAAACTAACGGCGGCGACCACTGACTGTGGCACCGGCGCATATTCTCTCTCGGCCATCGCCATCGTTACCATCCTCCGGGCGGCGCGGCGTATTGCCAAAGCCTCCAGCGCCGCCGTACAACTCTCTTATTGACGCTCTGATTGTGGTCCGTTTGAATTTTTCGCGCCAAATATTATTAATATTCTTTTATCATAATTAATAAAATATAATATCAATAATTATTGTCAAAGCGCTTCGCTCGCCGACCACTCCGCAAATCGAAAATACCTTTCGCGGTTTGATAATAATAATCGGGACACTGCTGTGCGACGTAGGGATAGGGTGGACCATACGTCCTGTTTTATACAGGATTGTCCTTTATTTCGACTCTGTGTCCTGTTGTCCTGACAAACTTCTCTCAGGACGCTTTTTGTCCTGTAATTTCAAGTACGTCTCATATTAATCCCGTTTTTTGACTTGTTGTTGATTTAAAATTTTTGAAATGAAATTATTGAATAAAATAATGTAAGAATCTAGAAATCTTTTGGATACAATTAGATCAATTTTAATCGTAAAATGAATTAACAAGTTTTTTTTAGAAAGTAAAGTATACAATATGCATGAATAAAGGATTTGAAGAAATTTTAAAAATTATCAATTTAGTTTCATTATATTATTTTATGTTTTTTAAAATATTGTTTTTGTGTTTAAATTTAATCTATAATAGGTAGTTCAAAAATTATACTTTTGTCACGATTTAAAAACATAAATACATATATATATATATATATATATATATGTAATAAATACTTATTTATTTAAAATTATTATGAAATATTTTTGTCCTGTATTTTATTTTCTTGAATATGGTCACCCTAACGTAGGAACATTTTGGAAAAAAAACGCAAAATATTACACTCCGGGTGCCGGGTGGCGCTGACCTTTTTTTGGAACCCGTGACCTGTGGACCCACAGATCTGTTGTATACTAATCGACCTAATAAAGCGAGGTGAAAATAAATGGAAAATCAGTTTAACTTTTAACAAGCGGCTATTGCTACAGTGGTCGCCGTTTATAATGATCACATTCGTCCGAAAGTACTTTGATCACTATGAACGGAAATCACTTTAAGCTGCGACTGAAAACACAAGTAGAAAATAACGTAAAAATAATAAAATAATATTTTATTTTGTACATAATATTAAATTGGCTTATATTATTTATGTAAAATTAATTAAGTTTAAATTTAAAAATCAAAAAGTAATACATGCTATATATGCAAAATTGAAAATTTAGATTCTTTTAAAGAAGTCATTACTTGGGGGGGAGGGGGTCACATTTAGTGCGGTTAGGTTCTTATATTCGTTTTTACCTCCATTGTGTACGCAAAAAGAGGTAATATTATATTAATTTCTTATACTTATTATAATTAAATACTATACTGTATTATTATATTATTATACTATTTATACCGTTACCATACAAAAAGTGATACCTGAGTTTTTAGTTTTATTTTTCAAAATAAAAAAATTTCAAATGTTTAAATACTTTTAAAAATAATAATCTAAATTGTTTATTGTATTTGATATGTTATAAAAGATTATTTAGTTTGTAGTACTAATGTAACAGTTAACTTTTCCGCAGGTGTATGCCTTTTCTAAAAATAGTTGGATTTTATGCAAATAATATAGTAAAATGTATCAGGAGACATTAGCATATTATACTCAAAAAATTTAACTGGTCAAACCAAAAGTTTTGGAAAAAGTGTGTGGAATTCTCTTTCCACAAAAATATCATTTACCAAAAATCGTTTTTCTATTTTTTTATTTTTTGAGTTGATATTGAACGTTTTATGATGATTAGATTTGTTTCTAACAAGAAAATTTCACCGGCGACGTCCGTGCTGCGTGTCGAACTGCTGCAAGACAATAAATATGTACATATGTGTTAACTTATATCATTTGGTAAATTTAAACGAAATCCCAATGTAGTCTGACCACCACCATTTTAATTTGTCGTCGACCGAATTTCGTCTCCGAATATTCCAGCCGCCGATGCCGGGTAACCGATGTCGGGTGACCGTGTAACCGTGGAACAACCATTGTATTAAAGTTGTTGCGCGTATGATGTGCTTTGGAATTCGAACGGACCAATCGGAGCGTCGATAAGTCGTCGTTGTCGTACGGCGGCGCGGCGCCGGGGCTCCAGTAGAAGAGGCTTTGTTATTACGCCACTCGGCGGCCGGCGTTTCGGCGGGAGCAGCGTGGCGGCGGCGGCGGCGGCGCGGCGAACCGTCGAAAATGTAGTGCGCCGCATCGGCGCGGTGACGGGAAATATTGATCCGGACGGACTGGCCGCCTGCCGCTTGTTGTAGTTTCGCCGGGCGCCGCCGTCAGCAGACGCTGTGTACACCGATCTCGGGGCAATTGGTGGCGGCGGCGCGGCGCGCAGTACGTCCCGCGGTTTTTTTCCCCATTCTTTTCCGCCAGTCAGTCCGTTGCCGGTACGAACTGCCGAGACTCGTTGCGCCCGGCAGTGTTCGCTTGCTGTCCGTTCGCGTCCGTTTTTATCGTTAGTATTTTTATTTTTATTTTTTTTTTTTTGAAAACGTCTCTCGTCTCCCGTTACTGATTCAGACTTTTTTTTAAAACATTTTTTCGCACGGCCGTGCTGCGCGTGATACTTTTGTTGTTTTTTTTTATTTATTTTTTTTTTTTTTTTACTCAACTAGTGTTTTGAATTTTTCCGAGTGTTAAAAAAAAACATTTTCCGTGTACACGATGAAATCGGCCAACACTCGCAAGACCACGGGTTTCGTGTCCGCGGTTCTCCTGGCGCTGGTATGCGGTCCCGCGGTCGCGATGAACTTCCCCAGCAACGATAAGACTGTCATGGGCGCGTTGGCGTGGACCCCCGATCTGACCCAGGTTTGAAGAAAATGAAAATGATATTTGTATAATGTGAATCCCGTCGTCGAGAGCGGCGATGATTTTGGTCGTACGAAATAATAATATCGTCTGCACGGCTATACCTACTTACGATAATGTGTTATTGAAATATTATAATATGTTGGTGAAATTCGTCTGACGCGCGAATCTCTCTTCTCCGCGCGCTCTCGGTTTCGTCCCCGTGAATCGGTATAAACTGGTTATTTTAATGGTTGGTACTAGATACCTACCTATTTATGAAGAAAAAAAAAAGCAAAAATCAGCAGTGTGGGCACTTCTACATACATGTTATATATTATATACCTATGGGTATATATAATTTTGAGACGTCTAATGAGAGAGATTTATTATTAATTTACGAGTTCGATAATAATATTTAGATCAAAGAGGTCGTATTTTGAATTTCATGTCACACATCCCGTCTAAAAATAATTTCATTTTATAACTTGTTGATGAGAGAAATTGACGTCCACTATTTGCGCTCATCATAGTGATGACAATCAGTTATTATATTATTTTTTCATTCGTCAAAAAAATTTTAGCTGTATTAGTTGTTTAGACTATTGTTGTAGACGCGTGGGGTTTTTACACGAACGTACTCGGGGATTTACTCGGGTAAAATTTGTTCTAGTTGTGCTCATGATAACACGGTTAGGGGAAGGTTTTAGACGCGCGTTTCGACTTCAGCCCAATTTTCCCGAGTGGATGGGTGATTTAATATAGGTACGATGGTATCATCGCTGGTTCATCACGATGATATTTTTTTTCGCTTTAACCGTCGACCTTCGTAGGGGTTAATGACGAGTGCGCTGTGAAGCGTGGGGACAACCGGAAATCTATCATGGAGTCGTACTGTTTGACCGAACTGCCGTGCGCAATCCGTAAAAACGGCAAAAGTGCGCGCTCTTCTCCTCGCGCCGGTGGTATATACCTGGTGGAGACGCAATAACCGGTATTCGCCGTTACCACAATGCTCTCCCCAATGGACCGTGACCAGGCACATACGCGTATCTGTTGTTGAACAGACGTGCGGCCAGGTGTTTTCGGAGAACGAACAAAAAAAAAAAAAAAAATCGAATTTCGAGTCTCTATAGGTAGATGTATATGTATATAACGTCTACATATAGTGTGTAGGTATAGTGCAGTTGTCTTGTACTGAGTGTGTGTGTGTGTGTATACAATATCTGTGGACACAAAAGACCTTCGCCAAATCGTCACCGCCCCCCTAAGCGGTAACCTGATGATTTTACGCTCCAAAATGAAAAAAAAAAAAAATAAAGAATATCCCTTTGTGCGTGCTACCTATAGGCTATATTATACCTACAGATCGTAACGTTGAGATGTCGGCGTCCGCCGCGAGCACGAGGTTAATGCATCTTCGTTTTTATCCTAACCGTCGACGCTGTATGTTATTATTTTTTTGAAGACGAGTGGTGTATAAATACGTTAAATACGAACTATCCGCGTACCTATATTATATTATTATGGTCGGGATATTTGATAAAATCAGTATTATAGGTACTGATTATATAATATATTGATTCAATCGTATCGGTTGGAAATGCTCCACTCTGAATCGATTTTATATTTTAATCAACGCGGTATATCTCTTTAAACGCTCCACCCACCCACCCTTACGTAAAATAATGACATGCGGGTATTTGTTTGTGATTCACTTCTACTGAACTAAATTTTCGGTCCTTGTTGGTAGGTAATTTGTTTATATTTTTACAATAATTGCGGTTTTTCTGAAGCTTTAAATATTCAATGAAAAAATTTATTTTAAATTTATTCGTGTATATACCTATGTATAAAAAAAACGTTATACTAATACTTTTGAAGTTTTTTTTTTTTTTTGTAACACCTTTTTAACAGTTTTATAAATTGTATTTATTTTGATAACAGTTTAAAAGTAATAATAATAATCACTTAATATCCATGATAGACCAATGTTATGTGAATCTATTCGTAAATGCATAATATGAGATATAGCGAGGGATGTGTATAGGTGTGGTAGCCAGCAGTTTTACTATAACGTTTTAATATCTGTAGACAATTAGCCAGTTCTATCATTTCTTGTAAACATGAATATTTATGTACAGTTGTTCATTCTGTACCTATTTAACTTGTTTTAATATTCTACGAGTTATCTATAGGTGTATACGTGTATTATGATTTATTGTGTTGTGCAGTTTTATGTATTGGAACAAAATTCGCTGCAGATTGGCGAAGTTTCTAGCTCCGTGCCTCTGTATATATACCCAGACCATCTTGGCCTATTGTTATTGTTCGTGTATAGGCAGGTGTTGCCAGGTGACCACCTGGTAATATTCTAACCCGCGGATTCGACTCGTAAAACTTCAATGTGTAGCACGGCATTGGCCTTGAATAAAGAGAATATTATGTACACTGGTTTTTCGGGGGCGTCCCACTTGCATTTACAATATTATAGAGTAAAGTATTACGAAGTGTTAAAAACAAGTCTGCTTGCTCGCATACGGTGTTTGACGTGTTTAACTTTAATATCTACATATGAATTATAATTATATTTTACTATTAGATAGTAGGTAGATACCTATATTTCCTTATTATAAATTAAACTAAAAAAAAAAAAAAATGATTTCTGTAGATAAAATAAATTAAATTTGAGTTGGCCGAGAAATACACTGAGAAGGTATCTAAAAAAAATTATATTTTATAAGAAATATAATAGGTGTGCAATATTTATTTATTATTATTATTATTTTTTTTTTTTAATGACGGTGTCTAATCATTTAACCTACCTATTGAACAAATATTAGTGATATAAATATAAACGAATATTATTAACGAGTATGGTGTTTATATAAACTGCATCCCCGCTTACACATTGAAATCATGTAGTATGTACGTTTGTTGAAAAAATAAACACATTTTTACTAGGTACCTAGTTGATACACACTTTATGTCTACACCGTGGGTATATTTCATAAAATATTCATTATGTGCATTTAGGGTGACGATGGTATAGTCTACAGGGATTTTGTTGGTTGATAGCACACCATATTACAGGGTCGTTTTGATAAAATATTCCTACCTAAAATTTTAAACTTTACTCAGAATCCGTAATGATATTCTGTTATTATTTCGAAGTTTGTGTAAACTTTCCCGAGTTTTTCGAGTAGGTGATTTTACTACGGTACATATAATAAGTAACGTTTACCTTTTTCATGCCACTTTTGATCAAGGATGTACAGTGTACACTGTACAGTGTACAGTGCGAGACACTATAATTATTACTTTGCAGATGATATCCTAAGTTTCAATTTCCATTTGGTGTTTATTTTCATTTGAGGCAAATGCAAATTATAGTGCTTATTATTATTTAGGTAATACAGTTTTGTGATATATGAATGTAACTTTTTGGAGTAGCTCGAAGCGTTAAGGATTATACCTATATTAACCACTCGTTTAATCATCACTGTCATCATTTGTATATTATTTTTTTAATACACGTCGCCAATAGACAAATAATATTCATAGTGCCTTTTGGTCACACAAGAATCATGATTTTTTTTTTAGTTCATATTTTTTTTTTTATCTTTATTTCCCCTTAGATTTCTCTGCGCTATTGTTATTATTTATCTAATAGTTTACATAATATTACTTAACTGGGATATTCTCGTGTGTAGTTTTTTTGAATATTCAGTATATTGAATTTATTTAAAAATTATATGAAACTAGAAAATGCTATTCAATGGTGCGTAGTTTTGTGGTTACCCGAGTGCGTTTGTCCCACAATACGATCAATTCAGTAGTTATGTTTTATATCTGAATAATATTTAGACTGTATAAAAAGTACATAGGTATAAAAGTAAATTATGGGATGGAAAGTAAATTAAAGAAAGGTGTAAGATGACTTATTTACAGAATACATTTTTCAGTAATCACAGATTACACGGGACTGCCATGTATAATATTATTATGTTATGTCGAATTCGGCAATGCAAACACATACACTCAACGTTACAACTCGACTCGACTAGAAAAAATTATATAAAATACACCACTCACCCAACACTGTTAAATAACAGTTGTTATTTGCTAAACATATTTAACCGACTATTATAATTGTATAGGTATTATCTGAAGCTCCGTTCAAAATCGTTTTATTGAAGTTTTATTGAAATGATTTATCGTTCCTTTAAAATTCAATACACTTTTTTAAATAAATATGAATAACTATATTAATATCTGTGAAATACAAAAAAAATAAAAAAAAATTGATAGTTCAAAACATCGACTTTGCGTGAGAATTCGCGAATCGGTGCAATGTTATTACTATTGGTTGTACAATGTTATTAATTATATTAAAGATTCAGAATATTATGTTATCAGATAGATTTATACTGGGAGTTTAAAATTAATTAAATGTTTTATTTGGATTTTTTGATTAAAATACATACGTACGATAATTGATGCATACATTAATGCAATACGTACAAAACAGGAATTGCCAAAGCCCAAATGAGAGTTTATGAAGTAATAGAAGTTAATTATCCGGGTAATTAAAACTAATTAAAAATTTTGTTTCATTAAAATGGACGAAATTAAGGGAATGAGTTACGTACGTACATGTTATAAAAGAGCAATACGAAAAATGATTTTCGCGGACATTAAATATTATGGTTATAAAATGGTTGATTATTATAAAAAACTAGTTGGAACTTGTAGATCACAATATTTCGAATAGATATGTAAATATATTTTCATGTAAGTAAGTGCATGTCCTGTTTGCGAAACGTAAACACATTTGACACGTGCGTGTAAACCTACTTTTCGCTGCAAGTTTGTTATTGTGTGTGGATATAGTATATACCACTGATCTATTATTATGTCACAGAATATTTTATATTACGGGCATAACTATTAATCATGTTAACAGCATTAACATTTATTATATACTTTTACGCCTTATCTATTTTTGACAAAATTATTGTTTTTCTGGAATTATTACACGTGCTATACCATCTCGTCCCTTATCGTTATCACGTAATATCATGATGCATAGTTTTTTGTCATATAGCTTTTTGAGTGATTTATAATATACCTATTTATAAGCGTAGGTTCGTAGTTAGCTAATGGTATCTATTGAATTATCAGTTACCACAAAGTTAAATGTTATATAATATGTTTATTTTTCATTATATAATAATTACCTATATATAATATTATTCTTATAATAAAATTGTTTAATTTATTATTTGGTTGTTTACCTTAAAGTCGCAAAGTTAATTTATTTACCTATTTTCTAAAATTAATAAACTTAACGAACCAAAATGATTGAAGACTATACACGATTTTTTTTTTTTTTAATAAACCCAAACCAAATGATGGTACGTTAATTTTAAAATGTATTTTAATTAAATTACTTTGTACTTGATAGCATATTTTTATATTATAATTTTAATTGTCAATACAAAATATATATTTACATCATAAAATATGAATTTTACTAATTTTTTCCTTGACATACAAAATATAGATGATAAAATTGATAAAAAAAACAAGTGTATTCCCATGTATCTTCTAATACAGATACTTGTACAGCAGCTGTAGCTGATAGTTTATTTTAAAATCAAATTATCTCTATTGTATACCTGAGAACATAATTTGGAACATGTGAATAAAAAAATAAAAGCTTTTCTGTTAAATATAATTCAGAGAATATTTTTAAAATAATTTGAATTAGTTTGTTAATCTACAAGAAAAATTATAATTGTTGTCTTGGAAAAAATTTTTTAAAAAATTTGTATGAAAGTTGTGGTGGATTAGATGCGGCTGCCTTCGGTTGGCCCCCGCAAAAAACATTATGTTCCGGCGTCCCTGATTCATTGTATATTATAATCCTTTACGTAGGTACTTACTTTGTACTGAATAAAATGAACTCTTTTATTCACTTGTTACACTTATTACTTCAGTTCTTTTAACAGCAATGTTATCATTAATGAATAAATATGTGATCTGCCCTCATGCTATAGAAAAAATCAATTTAATATGGGATTTATACCTTCTTTTTCTGTCCTCATAGTATGTAAGTAAGTATATTTAAATGTCCTATAACGTAGTTGATGACTTCATAAATAATGAACAACCGATGACTCACTGGTCACTGCCAAGGTTCTAGTTAATATTTGTCATAAATGAATGCATCATATTATTACATTATAAATACTATCAGGAAATTTTAGAATTGTTTTTAAGTATAAATTATTGTCGATGTATTTTAAATTTTGAACGAAGTGAGGAAGTTAAGTGTTTTTACTATGATGTTTATTTTTTTCTTCTTTTTTTTCTGTGAACACTTTTTCGTATAGATTAGATCTACTTGTCCAAAAGTATCGATCAGCAACTTTTTAAAACCAGATTTGTCTTTAGTTGGTACCTTAAAGAGGTCATTTTTTGAAAAACTCAATTCTTTATTTTTTTTTTTTGGAAAAACTACCCAAAATTTGACAAAAAAGACTAGGAAATCATCATTTTTTGATTTAAACTTTATGAAAATTTAAACATAGGTAGACAATAATATAAGAAACATTTTGGTGGAAAATTTTGAAAATGTGAAAAAAAAAATTTGACATTTTCTAACATTTTTTTTTTTATTAAATATATTTTCCTTTATTTATTAGATAAAAAAATGTAAAGTAAAGCAAAGTAAAGTAAATTATAGACAAGAAAGCCGAACATACTTCGCACCATGGATATTCTTTGCTCTTCGGGTCAGATAATCTTGGTGGGTATGTTGTAAATGACGATTATTATATTATTAACTTTTTTTGTTCAGAATCGCCTTATTGAAGGAATGATTTATCGTTTCTTTAAAATTCCACTAACCCACCAAGAGTATCTATCCCGAAGTGTGAAGAATATCCGTGGTGCGAAGTATGTCCGGCTTTCTTGTCTATACTTAACTTTAATTAACTTTACTTACTTTTTATATTTGTATTTTACGTTTTAGACGTAAATTTGTGAACTTAAATATTTATTTTATAGATAGACTTCCTATTTATTGTATGTAGGTATATATATATTAGACATGTACCTACGAAAGTTTAATATTTTATAACATGGTACCTACCTAGTATATACTTTAATAATCATTATTCATTAATTATAATTAGTGTCAGAAACACATCTATAATTGAGATAATATGGCGGCAAATGTCGTTGTGAAAACGTATTGATTTTTTTAAAATCTTTCATCTGCCAATTTATTTGATCAATACTCTCGATTTGTTTGCCGTCATTTCGGCTTTTGACGTTGAAATATAGAGAGAGAAAGAGAGAAAAACGACTTTAGTACAGTCTATTGTCAAGTATAGCACGTTGGACGCCATTAGCGATTTTCCACTATAAACACTCTCCTGTTCACAGATACGTATTGCGTAATAATATTCGATTTGGACAAATAGTTTTTGAGAAATTTAATAAAACGACTCACGTG
Organism: Stegophylla sp. TES_Ste_2020; assembly: GCA_025469315.1. Taxonomy (NCBI): domain Eukaryota; kingdom Metazoa; phylum Arthropoda; class Insecta; order Hemiptera; family Aphididae; genus Stegophylla; species Stegophylla sp. TES_Ste_2020. Next base: position 21,384 of record JAIPRM010003555.1, read on the forward strand.
GAAAACTTATGCAATATAAAAGCGCTGCAAGGTAGTCGGTCGGTTGTGTTTTTCCGGGACAACACCAGTGATTGCGCACGGTAACTCGCCTTGCTGGCCGTCCATAATAATAATAATAATAATAATAATATGCTGCGGTCGATCAAATTGCGTATTCTGCGCCACCAGTCGTTTGTTGGACCGATACATAAAACATAGTGCCCGGTCAAAATGAGCGAAATCGAAAACCGAAATAACGAAAGCGACTACTAGACATTATCTAAATATGTGGTGTATACACTGACTTTGATCGGTCCAGGAAAGTAAAAAAAAAAACTCTGTTTCTAAATCGCGTGACCCTTTGGAAAAAACGTGTTTACGAGGAAGTAGTACTTCACAAAGGTAAAACTCGAGATTTTCATCATTTTAAAATCATTGTCAATAGTACGATTTTTCTCTTTTCGTACGCCTTTCGCTTTCTTGATAAATATTAGTTTTAAGCTAATTTTTTTATTCGGCCGTTTTGCCGTTTTCTCCTCTTTGCTTTCGCCACAATATATTCCGTCCTAGACTCGTACAACAAAATACACACATATTATTATTATAATAATAACATATTCACGCCATTCACTTTATCCGGGGGACGCCATCGTCGTCGAGTGTGATATGGTTTGCATTCGCGTTGTGTTATAGTGTGTACACACGTCATCATAGTGTAAGTATTGTAAAAATATTGATCACGCGCTAGTGCGCGCGCGCGTTCCCGAAAATACGACCGAGGACGGCTGGGAGCTCTTTCGGCGGAATCGGCGGCGGCTAGGGTTCAAGAACCCTCAATGGAAGGGATCGACGACGCGCGTAGGGGTAGAAACCCGGCGCCACGGCCGACTTTAACGTACGTGCGGCGGCGTATCGCCGCTCTGCGCGTGGAAAACCGAAACCCCTTGCCGACGCCCAACGGACGATTACTAGCGGCTAATAATAAAAAGTCGCCATCAACGTTTTATCATTTATTTATATTTACGTAGGTATACGTCACGCGTAGGTATAGTATAGTTATATAATAATATATAGTAAATGTGCGTATAATAAATATAGGTTAGGGTAGGTATTACGTTGTAGCTCGGCCAACCCTAACGTCCGCGTTTATAATAATAATTATTATTCCACGAGCGTATTATTCGGCGTGTCGCCCGTACCAAAGGACAATCCCTTGGGAAAACAATTGATTTTACCTCTTATAGGTATAATATATATGTACACACACACATACAACTGTAGGGCTAGGGACTTATAGCTCTAAAAATATACGAAAATGCTAAAATAATCTCTTATAAAACATTAATTTTACTGTAAAAACTCAAAATATTTAAAAATTGTTTTGTACGTATAATATTATTTTAATATGTATTATTAATTTTTCTATTATTTATGAAATTTCTTTTTTTTTTTAATTTTTATTCTTTTTAAGCGTAAATAAAAATAACAAATAATATTCAATCTCTTCAGTTATTCAGGGAAAAATTTTCCTATACCAAGAAAACTCAAATTAAATATCGAAAAATAGTTGAAATATGCACTATTCAAATATAACCAAAACATGCACTTATATCGAAAAACGCATTTCTATATTACTTAGCTATGTTTTGAATGATTTTTGAAAAACATGCTAACTCCAATAACATATAAGCTACACATAAGTATGTATTATTGAAATCATATAATATCATTGTTCTTTCCATAATATATTCAACGACAGACGCGTTTTCGTTGCGATTTTAAGTAGACAATAAAAAAATCAAAATCTCTTGCATTTAGTTTTTATTCTCGTTTAGTTTGTTCTACGCCGCCGTACTTGTTGTAGGAGAAACAAAAAGCTATGAAAAGTTTCTAATTTACCCGTCAGAAATAATAGTTTTTAGACGGTTCACTAGTCGAAACTTTCATCGGAATTTTCTCCTGGTCGATTTTATTATATACTACAAGTTATCCTAAGAAAAATTATTCCAAGTTTAGCATTATATTAGAGGAGGCTATCTCCAGTATAGTATTAAGACTAATAACTTTATTCGTTATTCTGGTTGCAGAATGTTAGTTATTTTTATTGAATTACACTGTGAAATGAAATTTTATTATTTTGATATTAGGTAATAATTTATTATTATACCAGCATATTTTAGATTCTGAATGAAGTGAAGAAGCTAATGTTTTTACAATGATGTTTTTTTTTCTGTGTACAATTTTTTCGTATGGAAATACTTGTTCAAAAGTTTCGATCAATAACTTTTTGAAACCCGATTCGCCTCTAGATTGTACTTTAGAGAGGTCATTTTTTGAATTTCTCAATTCTTCAATGTTTTTTTTGGAAAAAACTACCCA
>JAIPRM010003556.1:0-25699 GCA_025469315.1 Stegophylla sp. TES_Ste_2020
GCAAATCCGGTTTCAAAAAGTTATTGATCGAAACTTTTGGACAAGTATTTCTATACAAAAAGTTGTACACAGAAAAAAAAAATAAACATCATTGTAAAAACACTAGCTTCTTCACTTCATTCAGAATTTAAAACATATTAGGTATTTTTTGTTATAAATCCAAACAATATTTATTACAGTAAAAACAACATTTTCAACTTATGAATATCTGAAGTTAAATCATGAATTAGTCATAAAATATAATCATATTTTAAGTAAAATATATGAAACTGTACATTTAAATGGAAACATGTAATACAATAAGATAAAATAACAGAATATTGTGATCTCAATATTTGAATCAATAACTTATGTAAAAACAATTCATTAATATTGAAATATAAATCTAAAGCCAGAAAAAAAAATATGGAGCAGTTTAATTAATACTTATACTCGATCAGCATTTTAATCATATAATCAAGGCGCACATATCTGTAATTTGATTCAATAATTAAATATTAAAATAATAATTTTCATAAATTATGAGATTCTATTATCAATGAATCATCAAATATAGTTTTATGCTTATGTAAAATATGTGATTTAAGATGAGACTTCAATTTGATCAATTTACTGCAAATTGGACATTTAAACTTAGGATAAACACCACATTCATACTTCAAATGACTGACTAAATGTTGTTTCAGCTTATAGTTTCTACCGCAGTTTCTTGGGCACACGTATCTGTAATTTGATCCAACCATTGTAACTCCTAATAATAATGAAAATAATAATTATAATTTAAAAGTAATTATGTATCTATAATAAATAGGTTAATTAGTGAAGTCATTTAAGTGTATTAAGCAATGATTCAATTAAGCAACAGCCTTAATTAATAAATAATTATGAAAAAACGAAATATTTATTAAAAAAAAATAAAATAAAATAATAGTTACACATAATGACCAGTATAACGTGATTAGCTAGTGTAATTAAATTATAATACCTAATTATCATCAATTAAAAATGCCTTATAATTATAACTAGTCATAAAATTACAAAATATTAAATAAAAAAATGTAGGTACACAAAAATAATCAATAATTTTCATAAATTATGAGATTCTATTATCAATGTATCATCGAATATAGTTTTATGTTTATGTAAAACATGTGATTTAAGATGGGACTTCAATTTGAACAAATTGCTGCAAGTTGGACATTTGAATTTAGGTAAAACACCACATTCATACTTCAAATGACTGGTTAAATGTTTTTTCTGCTTATAGTTTTTACCGCAGTTTCTTGGGCACATAAATCTGTAATTTGATTCCATCCATGAACATCCTAATAACATACAAAATTTATCTATGTAATATCCAATCTATTCAATTAAGCAATGGCCTTAATTAATTAATAATTACGAAAAGAACAATATATTTGTTAAAAAAAATACAGTCTAGAATAATTAGTAATTATTGAAAAAAAAAAATAGTTATAATGAACAGTATAATATGATTATACAGTATAATTAAATACTAATGATTATCATCAATTAAAAATTTCTCATAATTATAATTATTAATCATAAAATTACAAAATATTAAACAATAAGGTATATGCATAAACAATTATAAATCATTTTCACAACGAGATACTATTATCAATGAATGATCGAATATAGTTTTATGTTTATGTAAAACATGTGATTAAAGATGAGACTTAAATTTGAACAATTTGTTGCAATATGGACATTTGAACTTTGGTAAAGTACCACAAATTCATACTTCAAATATCTATAAATTACATGTTTTTTTTTCAACTTATAGCTTTTTCCGCAATTTCTTTGATACACACATTTATTATATGATCCAAACAATTCTAATAACATTAAAAACTATGAAACTTATCGATTAATTATCAATAAACCAAATATTTTTAAAATTAAAAAATATATATGTAATATATATTTATAAATAATTTACGAGGCCCTCAAAATGTATAAGTAATCACACTACCTATTCAATTATTAAGCACCAGTCCTGACTTAATAATGAATAGTATAATATGGTTATACATTTTAATCAAATTAATTATATAATCAGTTTAGTGAATATTGGCAGACGGTAACTATTTAAAACAAAAAATTGAATCGGTAATAAAAAAAAAATGTACTAGGTATTTTCTAATATTAATCTAAAAAATATTTATTTCAGTAAAAACCACATTTTCAACTTCTGAATATTTAAAGTTTAATCATGAATTACACACTTAATATAATCATATTTTAAGTAAAATATATGAAACTCTGTACACTTAAAAAAACATGCAATATAATAAAATAAAATTACACAATATATTAGTCTCGATATTTGAATTAATAACTTATGTAAAAACAATTCATTAATATACAAATATGGATCAATTTAAAACTATTTTTGATCGGCATTTTAATCGTATAATAAACTACAAACTATAACTATGAATATCATGAACAGTGTTCATTTACAAAAACTATGAACAATTCATGTTAAACTCACAATATATAAAAAAAAAGTATACAGGGTGATTTTTAAACGTGTTAACCCCAACTTTTGGCCGTAAAAATGCAAATATCGGTATTTTTTTTTCCAAATATTCAAGTTTCTATAAAAACTGTTTTCCATTACTAATTATTTTCATGTCACTTTAAGGATGTCCTATGGAAATACAAATTTTTTTTGAAATGGTAATCCTCTTTTTTTTTTAACTGTGAATTTTGTTGTATTAAAATTAAAATTCAAAAAGGAATAGTTTTTGAATTATTCAAATTTAAGTACTAAGAAAAATAGTCTCTTGGATACATAATTAGTTACCTACTTAGTACTTTATATATGCTCAATGTTCTTTATCCTAAAATAGGTACTTAAATTTGAATAAGTCAAAAATCAGTTGTTGAAATTTTAATTTCAATAGATAGATTAAAATTCATAGGAAAATGGCCTGAATAAAATTCTTCAGTTAAAACAGGGGGTTGCCCATTTGAAAAAAAACTTTGTATCTTTATAGGAAATCCTTGAGGTGACATGAAAAAATGAGTTATGGGAAACAGATTTTTTTAATAACTTGAAAATTCCAAAAATTAAAAAATCCAAATTTTTACATTTTTATGACCAAAAAAAGGGAGATGAGAAGACTTAAAGAATTACCCTGGATACATACAGTATAAAATTAACAATATTATTCACTAAGAATGAGAATCTATCACCAACGTATCATCCAATATAGTTTTATGTATGCATAAAATATGTGTTTTAAGATTGGTTTTTATTTTGAATAATTTACTGCAAATTGGACATTTAAATTTAGGATAAACACCACATTCATATTTTAAATGACTGACTAAATGTTGTTTCAGCTTATAGTTTCTACCACATTTTCTTGGGCACACATGTCTGTAATTCGATCCAACCTTTGTTACTCCTAACAATAATAATAACGATAATTAAATATTATGAAAATTATCAATATAATATCATTATAATTTAAAACTAATTATACATATATAATAAACAAACAGCTTAATTAGAGGAGTCATCAAAGTGTATAAGCAATGTCATTACCTATTGAATTAAGCAATAGCATTAATTAATTAATTACTATGATAAAACAAAACATTAAAAAAAAAAAAAACCAGTCTTGAATAATTAGTAATAATTATTGAAAAAAAGTAAAGTAAAGTAAAGATAAATAATTTCTTCAATAGTAGGTATAATTCTAAATGATGGAATTTAATAATTAACAGAACAATAATAGTTGTCATTTTCAACACACCCACCAAAAGTATCTGACCCGAGAAGCAAAGAACATCCGTAGAGCAAAGTACGTCAGGCTTTCTTGTCTGTACTTTACTTTAATTTACTTATCTCTGCTTTACTTTACTTAATTTGACTTTTTTTTAGGAAAAAAGTTAATGAGAAAAAAATGTCCAAAATTTTCTTGTGCCAAATATTTCTCATAGTTTAGATTAAATAAAATAGTTTCCGAGTCTTCTGTGTCAAATTTTGGGTAGTTTTTCCCGAATTTTAAGAAAACAATTGGGAAATTCGAAAAATTACTTCTCTAAAGTATCATCTAGAGCAGGGATGGGCAACTCAAAGTTACTATAGAGCCAATTTTTAGAAAATTAAAATCTAGCGGGTCAGAGCATAGAGAGCAAAAAAGAAAAAAAAGGTCATTCAAAATATGCATTTTAATTTAGCATTTATTTTATTTATAATGTGAATTGGTGAATTAAAATTGTATGGTGTCATTTGAAAATGTAGCACAGGCCAAATAAAAAAAGGTTCGATCAGTTTCCCACTCCTGATCTAGAAGAAAATTCAGTTTTAAAAAGTTGCTGGTCAAGACTTTTGGACAAGTATTTCTATACAAAAGTGTTCGTCGAAAAAAAAAATAAACATTATTGTAAAAACACTAACTTTGTCGCTTTAACTCCAAATCTTAAATAAAATGATAGGAATTATAATGAACAGTATAATGTGATTATCTAGTATAATTAAACAAAAATAATAATAGTCATTATAAATGTCTTATAACCATAATTAATCATAAAATCACAAAATATTAAATAATAATGTACAATATTTTTCACTAAGTATGAGAATCTATTATCAATGTATCGTCCAGTATAATTTTATGCACACAAACAATATGAGTTTTACGATGGCTCTTTAATTTGAACAATTTGCTGCAATATGGACATTTAAATTTGGGATGAACACCACATTCGAATTTCAAATGGCTGTTTAAGTGTTTCTTCTGTTTATAGCTTTTACCGCACTTCCTCGGGCACACAAATCTATAATTTGATTCGATCCACGAGACTCCTAGCAACATTAAAAATATTATTTAAACAACATACAAATAGTCAATTTATATTTGAAATTTTTGGTAGATTAAAATAAGTTCCTATTTTTAAAGAATAATTAATAAGGGGGTCAAATATTCTTTGAATGGCTTTTTATGTATTATGTTTACTCATTTATAAACGGGCCCCAATTAAAAGTGAAACGGTGTAAACCAGTTGTATCAAACATATTATCATAATACTTAGGTCTGAAAACCCTGATGTAGAAGCATTTGCATTATTGCAGTTTCTTCGATTCGCAAGTTTATTATTGGGTTCATCATAACAGATTACTTTAACGTTAAAAACAATAGTAAAAAAATAAATATAAAACTGTCAATATATAAATATATTTAAGTAAGATAAAAATATATGCTTAAACTATACTTGCAGAATAGATTGAATCTTTACGTACTTGTGTAGTATGCATAGACCTATAAGGTATAGGTCTACGGTAGTATGCTACCAGTTACTTTCTAACCTAACCTAAGGAACATCTTTGTTGATGAAGTGTTCTGTTTTCAGGAAAATGTGATTTATAAATGATTGAAATACGTATCTGATTATCACATAGGTAATGAATGATATTTTCCAAGTCATTTTTAGTTTTTTGTTAATTTTATACGAGCACACTAACAAATGAATGTAGACATATAGAAACGTGTCAAAACTAAATATGAAATAGAAAACTAAGGAGCAACAGATTTGATTGACCAACAACTAAAAAATAGAAATAGTAGCGGTCAAATACACATGATAATTTATTTTTAAGTTTTCTGGGATGAAAATATAAACAACTTCGTGATGTATGACATTTAATAATATTCAAACATTTTAAAATACTTAACAATGATAGGCAATGATCAAAATTACCTACATTAATTAGGTATTAGTTTAATAAATTGTTATTAATTTTTATAGGAAGATTTTGTAACATATAACAATTTTCGGCAGATAGAATTTTACGATAAAATGTATATGTGCGTAGTTTTTTTTGAAGTTTTACAGCAGGTAGCATACTCTACGTAAGTATCAATCTTTATTCACATAAAATAAAATAATTATATATTAATACATTTTATCAATAATTATTACAATGTTTTATCAAAAAATCATCATCTAAAGAAACTTTGTGCACACATATGATATGTCTTTTAAGGTGAGTTAGCCGTTTGTCCAATTTACTACAATACGGACATTTGTATTTAGGACGAACACCACACTCGTACTTTAAATGATATGTTAAAGTGTACTTCTTCTTGTAGCTTCTACCGCAGTTTCTTGGGCACACATGTCTGTAATTTAATCCAATCATTGAATCTCCTATTAATATTAAAAATGATTAAATATTATGAAAATAAATCAATAATATACATTTATAATTTACAAAATGTTTATGTACATAAAAATAAATAGATTAATTAGTGGTCGTAAAAGTGTATAAGCAATGATAATACTTATTCAATTAAGCAACAACCTTAATTAATTAATAATTATGAAAAAAACTTTTTAAAAAACCATTTTTGATTATTATACTTGGAAAAAAATAAAATGGTTTTAATGAAGAGTATAATGCGATTATCCAGTATAATCAAATAATAATAATAATAATTGATGTCTTAATAATTATTAATTAAAAGTGTTTTAATAATTATTCTATTTAACCTTGGCAAGTGACAACTATTTAAATTAAAAAGGTCAGGAATTAACATATTTATTGGTAATAATAAAAATTTACGCAGTATTGTCCAATATAAATTTGTACAATATTTATTTCAGTAAAAACCACATTTTAAACTTTGAATATTTGAAATAAAAACATGAAATGGACGTATAATAATTATTATATTTTATGTTTTCAATAAAATATGAGAAACTTTGTAAATTTAAACAGAAACGTGTAACATAATATTAAAATAAAATTACAAAATAATCTTATTTTATTATCTGAATCAATATCTTATGTAATTTTTTTAATCACATAATTACCTACTCAAATATAAAATCAGAAAAATTAGGAGCAATCGCAAATTATTCATAATTTGTATATACATTTAAAACTATTAATAATTTTCACAAAGTATGAGAATCGATTACCAATGTATCGTCCAATATAGTTTTATGCACACAAAAAACATGTGTTTTGAGATTAGTTTTTAATTTGAACAATTTACAGCAATATGGACATTTAAACTTTGGATAAACCCCACATTCAAACTTCAAATGACTGACTAAATGTTTTTTCTGTTTATAGTTTCTACCGCAATTTCTTGGGCACACCAGTCTGTAATTTGATTCATTCCGTGAAAATCCTAATAAAATTCAAAATTTATGAAAATTATCAATGTAATATAATAATTTAGGAAATATATTTAGTGTATCTATAAATGAACAAATGGCTTCATTAAAGAAGTCATCAAAATGTAAATTATTACCAGCCCCAACTAATTACTAAAAAAATAATAATGGCTACAATGAACAGTATGTATTAGATAAAATGCAGTTATTCAGTACAATTAAATAATAATCATCAATTCTTAAGAGTCTTAAAAATAAATAACTTGTCATACAATTACAAAATATTAAATAATAAGATGTACACACAATTATCAAAAATTTTCACAAATTATGAGATTCTATTATCAATTTATCATCTAATATAGTTTTATGCCTAAGTAAAACGTGTGATTTGAGAGAAGCTTTTAATTTGAGCAATTTGCTGCAATATGGACATTTAAATTTTGGATAAACGCCACATTCATACTTCAAATGGCTGTTTAAGTGTTGTTTCTGTTTATAGCTTCTATCACAGTTTCTTGGGCACACAAATCTATAATTTGATCCGATCCGCGAGACTCCTAATAACATTAAAAAACATAATTAAAATAAAATATATTTTACACAGTCAAATTATATTTGAAATTTATGGTAGGTAAAAGACTTTCTATTCATAGAAAAAAATTAATAGGGAGGCCAAATATTCTTCGAATATTTGAATATTAGGCCTTATGCACATTGTTCACTCGACTATAAAAATAGGCCCAGATTAAAAGTGAATCAGTGTATTTAAGTTATATTTAATGTATAATAATGTCCGTGTCTAAAAATTCAAATACAGAAGCAAAAATACCAGTACCTATTATCTCAAGTTTTTTTGACCCACAAGTTTATTGTTTGGTCCAACAGAATAGATTCCTAAACATTAAAAACTATAGTGAAATGTAATAAAAATTAAACTGCCAATATCAATGTAGATACATTGTAAAATTACAAAACTCTAAAGATAATATTTCAATGAAATGTTCAGATTTGAACAATCGTACCAAGAGTGTTTTGGTGTATGTAAAACACACTATGCAATGTCGTGAAAAGTTCTACACTTCTACAGTATATCACTATACCGGACAATAATAATCAAACAAAATACAGATAGATATGAATCATAAACTAAACTTGCAGTATGGACTGAATCTTTATTTAGACACAATAAAATACAATTTCTACATACAAATGAACAATTTTCGTTAATAATTATGATGTGCTGTCAATGCGTCATTGAACAGAACTTGATGTATACATAACATATGCACTTTTAACTGAGACTTCAGTTTGAACAGTTTACTGCAATGTGGACATTTGAATTTAGGACGAACACCACATTCATATTTTAAATGATTAGTTAAATGATGTTTCCACTTATAGCTTCTACCGCAGTTTCTTGGACACACAACTCTAGTATTTGATCCAATGCTTAAAGATCCTAATAACATCAAAAACAGTTAAAAATAAAGTAAATTAATAAAATGAAAATGTATATATATTTCTATTTATAAAGAAACATTAATGAGGCGACTCAAAATTCATCGACTCTCTTTTTATTGTCGAGTCAATTCAAACTCGTTCTGTCTAAAAAGTAAGGGAGTATAAAAAACCAGTTATATCAAACATCGTAATGATCATGTTTGAAAACCTTAATACGGAAGCAGCAAACACAAGTAACTTTTATGGCAGTTTCTCGGGCAAACAAGTTTATTATTTGATACAACAGTATACATTTTTAAAAATGATAACCAAATATCTATATTAATTTATAGAAAAAAAAAAACTACTTTTAAAGTGTTAATTTGCATCCAATGAAAAACAAAACTACAAACTAAATTTTAATGAGATTTACACAGTATATCCTAATAAATTTTGATGTAAAACTCTATGCGAAGTAGTGTATCGACCGATGTTGACATGAAAATATTTCTAAAGTATGCTCCACAATAATAATGATTGAACAAAATATACACCAAAACTATACATATATAACTTACATTACAGATTGAATTTATTTGATCATTGAATTTGACGCACTAAATTAAATTAAAATGACTGTACAGACAACAGATGCACAATTTTCGTTAACAATTAATAAAATGTGTTGATGTCAAAGTGTATCATCAAACGAAACTTTATGTATATAAACATGACATGTGTTTTTAGGTGAGACTTCCATTTGAACAATCTACAGCAAAATGGACATTTGAATTTAGGATGAACACCACATTTATACTTCAAATGATTAGTTAAAGTACATTTACACTTATAGCTCCTACTGCAGATTTTTGGGCACATAAGTCTATCATATATGGTTCAATCAATAAAAATCCTACTAACATCATAAATAACATTGTTAAAACAAAATAAAATATATTTTAAACGGTCAATTTATAAAATGTGGAGTGCATAATTACTTCAACAGATAGTATAATATAATGAGACAATATTGTATAAAGAACTGTAAGTTTGTTATTTGAATTAATAATTTATGTAATATCAATACATATACCTACCTACTTATCAAGTTGAAAAAAAATGGAGTATTTATATACCATACATAATTGACATTACACTAATATAATAAACCACGCATACATGAAAATAACAAATAAACGTATCTTCATAAAAATGACAAATTATGTATTATATACATAAATAAATAATTAAAATCACAAACTTTTAAAATGCAATATTGTGTACATTTGAATTGAATTCTGTGTATAAAGAAGACATGCGAGTTTGGGTAAGACGTAGATTCTTGATAGGAGTATTTAGTCCCAAGCTACAGTCTTTTTTTCAGTTTGTAGATTTCATAGTATTTAAATCCAAGTCGAACGGTATTATACTATGTACACACACGATATGTTTCTTTAGATCCGACTTGGTTTTGCACATTCTGGGGCAATAAGGACATTTGAATTGAGGATCAACACCACATTCATATTTCAAATGACTAGTTAAATGTTTTTTCCACTTAAAGCTCCTACCGCAGTTTCTCGGGCATACAACTCTATCATATGATCCAATCAATGAAACTCCTAATAACATTAAAAATTATGTTAAATAAAAATAAAAAAATATTTGTCAATTTATATATATATATAATGTGAAGTGCTGAATAAAATTACTTCAATTGATAAGTATAATACAATGAAACAATTTAACAAAAAGTTGCGAGTTCGGTATTTGAATTGATAATTTATGTAAAATATTGATTTATATACTTAATTCTTAACCAGGAAAGAAATGGAGAATTTGTATACTATACATAATTTACATTATACTTATATAAATAAACCAAGCAAAAATGAAATAAAACAGTAACGTATCTTCATAAATATGATAAATTATATATTTTTACACAAATATAGACAATTATTATTTATGATCACAAACTCATACAATGCAGCAATATCATATATAATTTAATCAAATTCTATGTACAAATAAAACATATTATGATTTTAAGTAAAACTTTGATTCTTTGATCGTGGTACTTAGCCCCAATGCACCCCATGTTACAGCCTATCAGTTCCAAGATGTCCATGTATTTAAGTCTGACTCAATTGGCACTCTACTATGCACACATACAATATGTTTCTTTAGATCTGACTTCATTTTGAATAATCTTTCGCAGTAAGGACAATAGAATTTAATATTTAAGTCTGACTTTAATGGCACTCTATTATGTACAAGAGTGATATGTTTCTTTAGATCTGATTTCATTTTGAACAAACTATCGCAGAAGGGACATTTGCATTTAGGATCAATACCACAGTCGTATTTCAAATGACTACTTAAATGTTTTTTCCATTTAAAGCTTTTACCGCAGTTTCTCGGACACACATATCTATCGTTTGATCCAACAGATGAATATCCTAATAACAATAAAAATTATGTTTAAATAAAAATAAAAAATATTCCAAATATTCAATTTATATAATTTAAAGTACTTAATAAAATTATTACAACTGATAAGTATAATACAATGGCACAAAAAGTTGCGATTTCAGTATATAAATCATACACCTAGTTCTTAAGCAGGAAAGAAATGGAGCATATGTACACTATACATAATTTATATTTTACTTTTACAAATAAACCAACATAAACGAAATAAGAAACAGAAGTGTATCTTCATAAATATTACAGAGTATATAGTCTTACATATATAAAAACATTTATTAACACTAACTTTTATAATAAGTGTTATGCATAATTTAATTGAATTATATATACAATTAAGACAAGAGATTTTAGGTAACTTTAATTTCTCAATTGTGGTATTTAGTACCAATGTACCCCAGATTATAGGTTTTTTTTTTTTTTATTTAATTCCAAGATTTCCAAGTATTTAAGCCTGAATCTAATATGTATGATGTACACAAACGACATGCTTCTTTAAATCTGACTTCGATTTAAACAGTCTACCACAGTAAGGACATTTGAATTGAGGATTAACACCACATTCATACTTCAAATGTCTAGTTAAAAGTTTTTTTCCACTTGTAGCTTCTACCACAGTTTCTTGAACACACAGCTCTATCAGTTGATTTAATCGAAGAAACTCCTAATAACATTAAAATAGGATAAAAAACTATTTGAATAGGGAATTTTGAAAAGATCTTATCTTAGATTTCTATAAGTTTTTAGTATACACAAAAAATCGAACATCTTTCAAGTGATTTAAAGTAAGAGAACAATTTTTTTTTCCAGAAACTATGAACGATTATGCTACATCCTAATATACTAAAATGGTTTTCATAGTAGAAAGTATGTAAGAGAAAACAGTAGTTATAATTCTCTGAGAGGGTCTTTTTTGAAAAATCATACAAGAGCCCAGGAAGTTTTAGTAATAATTTACCATTAATAAAGAATGTTTGATACAAAAAGATTTTTATTAAATTAAAAATGATAGTAAGAAATAAAAAAAATTTAACAATTAATATTATTTTTTAAATCTTTATAGACTTTTTAAGATTTTACCACACTTTCTTCATGTAAATTTGAACATCAATGTTCATGAAAGAGAAGGCTTATATCTGCTTTTTATAGAATAAAAATATATATATTTCTTCAATGTATTTTGAAAAAGTTTCACCTCATCAATATGAGACTTCTCGAGATGAATCCTATTGAAAATTTACTATTTATTTCAAATAGTCCATTTATATTTGCAATTTCTAAAATGTAATGTGCATGATAACTAAGACCGAGTGATGAAAGAATTGTACAAAATTCATAAGTTCAGTATTTGAAACAATAATTTTCATAATATCAATGTACTTTAATTCTTAAGCTGGTAAAAATAGAACATTCTTATACTATACATAACAGTCATACTTATATAATAAACCTAACATAAATGTAATAAAATGGTGATATATCGTTATGTTGATGAACAATTTATTCAGAAATTTTCAAACATTAAAACAGTATAAAATCAGCTAAGCTTATAATTATAACATTCTTTTATTTACAATTTTAATAATTTGTTATTTATATTATTATCAAAACATTTAAATACTTGATAAAAAAAAAAAAAAACTCCAATGTGATATAATCTCCACATTAAATTATCACATCAATAAATAATATTGTGAATTAAAAAAAGATTTGGAACCAGGGATGAATTGGATTGGAAAACAAACAAAATTCTCAATTTGCCAGTTGCTTATTTTATACTGGAAACCTGTATGTTAAATGCTCATATAAGTGTGACACAGTGACGCGCGGTCAGAGCAAACAAGGTAAGCGCCGCATGCTTGTTCAAAAAAGAAGAAAATAAAATGTATTTAATTCATATCAATAGGCAATATGTCAAGCGAAAATATAGGTTTTTTTAAATTTTATAAATAATATACTTCATCTTTGTATTAAATTATGTATCTGTATAATATTAAAATAATAATTGTTAGAAAAAAATTAAGAAAATATATTATGATACTATAATATATTAGGTTTAAGTAAAAATTATTTTTATACCTATCAGTCCGAGGAAGTAGACATTTTCACAGTTCAAGGAGTTTCACAGATAATATTATTTATTAACAAGAATTGTTAATATAAATAAAAAATAATTTAGATTTTTATCATAAAATTATAAATTAATTTGTTAAAAATGACATAAGATTGGATTTTGTTTATAAATATTGTCAACTATAAAAGTAGGTACTTTTTTTTTAAAAATTTATCTTTATACCTAATGGGTTTTAATTGTCTTAAAAAGATTGAGAAATTATGAAAATGGCCAGTCTAAGATATCATCTAGAATTAGTTTATGATCTTTAGATACGCTAACCATAAAAATTGAACAAACTTTATGACCAAAAAAGAAAAAAACAACTGGTGAAAATAAAATATTATTTAAATATAAAATATACCTATGTATATTATTAAAATAATTGTATCTGTATAATAAATATGAAATGGTGAAGCTTGAGTAACTAGTCTACCTACAAATTTGTTCTTAACTTATTTTTGTTGATTGAGATGCTACAATTGTTTATAATATGATCAGACATTATTTAAAAGCTGTTAAAATAATTCTTGAAAAAATCATCAATACTTAACAGTCATTATTTATATACATTGTTTCCTAGGCTGGTATTTAACCTCAATCTGTCCCCAATTAAACCCTTTTATTTCAGTCCCAAGAATTTATGTTTGGGACTAATGGTACTCTATGTACACACACAATATGTTTCTTTAGATCTGACTTCATTTTGAACCATTTACTGCAATAAGGACATTTGAATTTAGGATTAACACCACATTCATATTTCAAATGTCTAGTTAAAGTGTATTTCCAATTATAACTTCTACCACAGTTTCTTGGGCACACAAAACTATTTGGTCCAACTGAGCAAATTCCTAAAAACATAAAAAATAATGGTCAGATATATAATACAACTATCAATATCTATAATAATAAATAGACCAAACACTACATTCAGTGTGTTGATAAATTATGAAACTATAAAGTGGAATTCATTGGGGTTTACACCAGTAATTTAAATATTTTTCTCAGTTTTGGCGTACAACACTATTCTATATCGCTTAAAGTTGACCAACATCAATATACTTCTATAAGTATTTATACAATATGCTTGGCACCAATAATCAAATAAAATAAACACATGAACTATTCTCACAGTATAGATTGAATCTTTATTTAAGTGCAATAAAATAAAAATCTTTTATGGATGAAAAATGATTATCAATAATTATTAGAATCTACTATTAAAGAATCATCAAATGAAACTTTATGTACACATATGATATGAGATTTTAGATGAGTCGTCCGTTTGAATAATTTACTGCAATATAGACATTTGAATTTAGGATAAATTCCACATTCATACTTCAAATGTCTAGTTAAAGTGTATTTCCAATTATAACTTCTACCACAGTTTCTTGGGCACACAAAAGTATTTAGTCCACCTGAAGAACTTCCTAAAAACATACAAAAACAATGGTCAAGTATAATTTATTATGAATCTATCAATATCTGTTATAAAATATAGAATAAAGACTACATTTAGCATGTTCTAAAATTCATGAAACTACAAAGTGGATTTCACACACATTTAAAATGTTATTCTGAGTTTTGGTTTACATCAGATTCATATAAAGTTGACCGATATTTACATATACTAATATAAAATAATATGATGTATTTATACTGTATGCTAGTAAATAAAAACTAAATAAAATGTACACATTAACTATATGCTGAGTACATATTGAATCTTTATTTATTCAAATTTACATTGTATAATCGAATGAAACTTTATGTACACATATGGTATGTGATTTTAGGTGTATCATTTGTTTGAACCATTTATTGCAATAAAGACATTTAAATTTTTGATTAACACCACATTCATACTTTAAATGTCTAGTTAAATTATTTTTCCAATTATAGCTTCTACCACAGTTTCTTGGGCATATAATTTTTTTTCTTTGTTCAACTGAATAAATTCCTTAAAACAAAAATTATGGTCAAATATGAAAACAATAATAATACAGAGAACAAAGACTAAATTCAACATGTTAGATAAATCACGAAAATACAAAGTGGATTCACTAGGGTTTCAACTTTGTTTTGAATATTTATTTTAGAAAGTTTTGATGTACAACACCATACTATATCATAAAAAGTTGACTGACATTGATATACTAATATAAAATAACAAGTATTTATACTGTATGCCCGGTAACAATAAATAAACAAAATATAAGACATGAACTATACTCACAGTATAGATTGAATATTTATTAAAATGCAATGAAATAAAATTCCTATTCAGATAAAACAAATTTTATCAATAGTACAATCAAAATATTATTGAATGAAATGTTTGTGTACACATATGGTATGTGATTTTAGGTGGTACATCTGTTTGAACCCTTTATTGCAATAAGGACATTTGAATTTAGGATTAACACCACATTCATATTTCAAATGTCTAGTTAAAGTGTATTTCCAAATATAGCTTCTACCACAGTTTCTTGGACACACAACCCTATTATTGGGTCCAACCTCGGGTCCAACTGAATATATTCCTAAAAATCATAAAAATAATGGTCAAATATAATGTATTATGAAACTATCAATATCTATAATAATAAAGAGAATAAGCATTATATTCAGCATTTGATAGATCATGAAACTACAAAGTGGAGTGGAATTTTCACAATTGTTTAAAATGTATTTAACTCAGTTTTGATGTACAACACAATACTGTATCATGGAAAGATGACTGCATCGTTATACTAATATAAAATATTGAGTGTTTATACAGATTGCTTGGCAATAATTACAAAATATGCACATAAACTGTATCCACAATGTAGATTGAATTTTTATTAAAATGCAACAAAATAAAATGTTTGTATAGATGCCAAATGTTTATTAATAATTATTTGAAAGTACTATTAAAGTACTATTAAATGAAACTTTATGTACACATATGATATGTGACTTTAAGTGAGTCAACCGTTTGAACAATTTACTGCAATATGAATATTTGAATTTAGGATAAATATGTATTCATACTTCAAATGTCTATTTAAATGTTGTCTCTATTTATAGCTTCTACCACAATTTCTTAGCCATATAATCCTACCATTTTTTGTTCTAACTGAATACAATCCTTAAAACACAAACAATAATTGTCAAATATACAAAATTATCAAAAAATATAATGATAAATATAACAAAAGTTATGTATCATAAACCTACAAAGCAATTTTTGATGGGGTCTTCACCTTTGTTTTGACAAATGTAAAATAGCAAGTATTTATACTTATAAGCCTGACAATAACTAAACAAATTATACTCATAATATAGATTGAATCTTTTATTAAAATGCAACAAAATAAAATTTTTATATAGATTCAAAATATTTGTTAATTATTAGGATGTATTATTGAATGAAACTTTATGTACACATATGACATGTGCTTTTAGGTGAGTCAACCGTTTGAACAATTTATTGCAAAATGAACATTTGAATTTAGGATAAACTCCACATTCATAGTTTAAATGATTGATTAAATTCTTCTTCCATTTATAAGTTCTACCGCAGTTTCTTGGGCACACAAGTCTACTATTTAATCCAATCGATGAAACTCCTATTAACAATAAACATTATGTTAACTTTGTTATGTAAAATAAATTTCAAACAGTTAATTTATATTTGCAACGTATAAAATGTAAAGAAGCGTTTATTTATTTATTAATTCTATAAATTCTATTTAAGCTGAGAATTGTTAAACAATAATACAATTGTAGAAAAAATGTGGGTTCAGTGTTTGAATCAATAACCTTGTTAAATCACTAATTTTTAAACCTTATTATTAAATAAAAAAAAAATTTAGAACATTTGTACATAATAGGTATTTTATTCATATAATAAACTTAAGTCTTTATTTTAAACTTTCATAACATTATTTGCCAAGTAACAGGTTGACACCACTGAAATAGTAGTAATTATAGTGGTATTTTGAAAAACATGCAAATTGCAATAACAATACTCCTCATATACACACAAATCATGAAATGCTCATTGGTAAGCAATAACAATATTTATTTGAACACACAACTCTTTCGATTAGTGATGGGCACAATCAAATAACTGTTCAGCCGATATTAGGTAATATTTTAATTCATATTATCAATTATTAGCTGACTAAAATTTGTGTGAACAAATACTTCACCTAAATAAGTTGACTAATAAATAAATCACTGGGTTTATATTTAATAAGTTAAATAAGTCAACTAATAACTAATGTTACTTATGAATACGAAAGGTGAACTATGAATATTAAATTATTTTGTTTAATATATTATTATTTATAGCTTTTAATGCTACAATTAAAATTAAACAAAATTAAGTATTAAAACATTAAAATTTAAGGTATAATAAAAAAAAAAAAAACCTAGATTTTTTATAGAGTAAAATTGGTGACTAATGCAAAGTATATTCAATGGGGGGCTATTATGCTATGAACACTAGAGGCAGCATTCTTCTACAATATACATCTCACTTCAATATAACCTCGAATATAACTGTCTTAACACATCTTAATTATAGATAGGTACATACTACATTTCATCATAAAAAGGAAATTTTTATTATACCTAAACTATTATACCTAAATTATTTCTAAACTCAATCTTTCAATCTCCTAAACTTATTCTCAGACGACTCTTTAGTTTTGCTTTCCAAAGACCTCCAAACAGCTTAACATGCCAGATTTATCCTAACCAAAGTCCAAAAGTGTATTTGAGACTTTTTTCATGGGGGTGAGGGGGGGGAATCCTTTAAGTGAATAAATATATATGATACAGATATATAGGTACTCTTGGAAAATTTAATAATTAGGTGAAGCAGACTTTTTTTGCATTCACATCTTAAATAATTAAAATTAAAATTAAAATAATAAATTGATTTTATAAAAAAAATTTTTTGCATATTCTAATAGGTAATTTATTTAAATTAATGAACATTTTTTCTTTGTAAGTGTCTGTAGTTTTTATTTTGTTGCTGTTTATCGTATTTTATTTTCAAGGAAAAAATAAAATATGATAATCCAGTAACAATTAGACTACCTAAATAGGTAATAAAAAAACTTAGCATGTAGGTATATTTAACTGATAAGGTTTTTCTTTCTCTAATAAAAATGAATCATCACTAGGTATATAACCATTGTGATTAAATAAACATCAAACTGAATAGAATATTTGGTAATTTGAGTAGTTTTGGGGTGGTGAATAGTTCAAAATACTTTTGATGTATTGAATGATATTTAAATAGCAAAATTCAAGGCAAAATAATTATACTAAAAGAATTAGGGTAATTATTGTGGATACAGTCACATCATAAACAATGAATAATATTAATTTTACATACTCAAATTTTGTCCATTAATAGTAATTCATAAGTCCACGAAGTAATTCACCAGAACATGAAATTTGAATTTCTCTGTACCATTTCAAAAGCTTCATTCTATGATTCCAATAAATCCCTCTACTCAGATTTTAAAATCTGACTATTTCTGAATTAGCAAAACTTCACTACAATAACCGACTAATTCACCATCTCATCCACTTATTATTCAACTTCTGTTTGTAACTAATCCAGATGATTCATAACTTTTATGTAAATAAATCTACATATTTCAAAACGAATGTTTGTCTACCTGTTTGTCTTTTTTGCATTACTACACCAATTCATCTGATCACCGTGATATTTATACCTATATTTATATTTGTAATATAAAAGTGAGTAACATAGGCTACCTTATTTTTCAAAATTTGCATTATTTTAAAAGGCTGAAAAACCAAAAAATATGTTTTCATGTTTACATAATTTGATGAATTTGGTAACCATGGTAACATAATTGATTGAAGGCAAATTCTATGGTATAAATTAAATTTAAAAGTTTATTTGTTTGTGAGGGCTAATTTAATCTAATAAAGCCGAATGGTGGTACTCATTATGGATTTGGATTCCTACGGATTCCTAGAACACTAACTTGATGAAGTTACATAAACTTTTATAGTAAAGAAAATTTTTTTTAGATAGAACCTACAATTATCTTGTGGTGAAACTATGAAAGTTTGAAAATGGAATTTACTAAATTAGAAATGGATGAGTTTTGGATAAAGATTAAAAACAAAAATCTATTGCTATTTAAAAAAGCATTAATATTTTTAATACCATTCATAACTTATCTTTGTGAAATTGGTTTCTCTTCAATAATTGTACCAAGTTTTGAAATAAACTGAATATTGATCAAAGTTGATGTTTAAAATTAAATACTAGGTGGATAAGTACTGAAAGTTATTTCATCGCTGATATTAGAGATAGATAATATATTTAATCGGTACAGGAAAAAATAAGTTTGAGAACTGCTAATCTAGGTATATCATTTCGTTTAGCACTTAAAACTTTGCCATCTTTGAAAATACTTTGCTGCTGGTAAGATAGTATATTTTAAAGCGATTGAAAATAATGGACCAAGGTAGAACTAGGAATTTCAAAAATAGCTAGGTACCTATGACAAAACAATAATTTGTTTCAATATATTTTTTTTCATAAATCATGTACATATTGAAACCTATTTAAATGCTATAAATTGTATACGAATTATTAGAGGACAAATTTATTCGATAAGCATGTACCCAATGACTGTTATCGATAAATTATTAGTCGATTTATATTGAATTATAAGTTGACTATATTACTTAATTTATTTATTGATTTCTACCTACCGACTTTGTAGCCAAAATAGTAATTATGTACCTATATTGTCATATTTGAGTTGTGCCCATCACTACTTTCCATACACATTAATAATCCTACAAGGTTGAAGTACATTTTCTTTAAGGGTTCTGGGAAATGACGAGAGACACAGCTCACGGACGGTACACAGCACAAGATCGATTTCGCACTACACGTAGGTACGTTGAAAATTATCGAAACCGCGAACAACTAGAATAAAGTTTTAAAGGCGATTTGAATAACCGCGAAATGGATGCGACCGGAAGTCTGCGTCTGATTGGACTTAAACTCACGCAGAAAAGCAAACGAAGCGCGCGCAAACGGTCAAGTTCACCACACTAAACATAAAATGAACACACTAAAGTTGTACTAAACAATAAATTCGAGCAAGACGCGATTTTTGAAAAAATTATTATCTGCACATTTCACCCTACCAAGGTAGATCATACCATGATAAAACCATGACGAAATAGATTTTGTCATGGATAAAACAATTTATTATCATGGATTATAATTTATCCATCACCAGGCACACGGTAGTTGTAGAGAGTGCCACTATCATAGGAGTCGTGACCATAGTGCCACAGAATAGATTAATGCTACCCAGTTTAAGTACCCATGGCTATGGTAACTTCGTGAGGCTACCATTACGCATTTACCTCTCCAACGCACGCCTTAAATAATAAAAAGCATAGATAACACAATCTTTTCGATACACAGTCACGTGTTGTTATGAAGATAAATGATATATTATTTCATCTTTAATCCTAAGAGTAATATTACTATAATATCGTGGTAAACGGTAGTCATAAACAAGAATAATTTAGTTAGCAGTGACTAGTAGTTGTTATAAATAAATTATAATGCTCCTAGGTTTTGTTCATTGGCACAACTTGAAAAATGTTTTTGGGGTATTTTTGATTGATTTAGCCTCCAAAAAGGCATTATCCTTAAGTAATTCTCAAAATATCTGGGGACCTACGAGTAGTTTTGAGGGGGCTTAGTCTCCTCGAGTCCCCCTCTAATTGCGCCTATGGTTTTGTTGAAACCTAATATTTTAACCACGATTTAAGATATATTAAATCTCTTAAATCGTGATCTGAACACATTTTAAGAACGATATTGTATAAAATAATAATTACGGTTGTGCATTTTTCCCACTGTTACCTGCCAGAGTCTAGACTTCAGAGATGGGTTTTCACGACCACTCGAAAAATATTTTAGATTTGCAGAACTGAGCAACTCGAGCACACACGCTTGTAATCGCGATTAATTAGAATGATTTTCTTTTTTTTACCATGATTTAAAAAAAAAGTTGAAATATTTTGGGTTGGAAGAAAAATTACAAACATTTGAGTGGGGAGGTATAAAATACATTTGAGTAGGATTTGATTAACCTTAATTCCTGTTACAATTTACTAACAATTTTTTTTTTCTTAAAAATTATAACATACCTAAGTTATTTGAATATAAATAAATTTTTCTTATGATAATACAAATTAAAACAACATATCTTGTGGGATAGCTACAAATCGAATAATAATAAGGGCCATAATAGGTATATCCTGTGATTTAGGATATATTGGTCGAGGGAACATTAAATAGCAGCTTGTTTTTAAATTTAATTTATTGTCGGTGAACGTGAAACCTAATAATAAATATTCTATATAATAAATATTTCCTGCGGACACAATGACATTAATTACAATTATAAATATAGTATTCACCCGATCACTTTTAAATACCAGATGTTTCATCCAACTGTCAATAAAGTAATGTTTTTCATGTTGTCGTCCACTAAAATTGATCTTTGTAGTTTGTACACACAAATGAAGTGTTACATGTACAGCATGTAAACACGATCCAATCCGCGCCCTATTAGAAATAGAATGTAGTTTTGATTGTTATTATGTAATTTTATTATTATCACCCAAGTTAACAGAACGTCTCGTGTGCACTGAACAAAGCGGTGAAAACATAGAGTAAGAATGTAAATGTGAAATGCACTGATCGAATTATAATAACACCACGTCACTACGTTTTATTAGTAAATCGGAGTAATATATGCATTTATAAATCTTTTTTTAAACTTAATTTGCTATTAGATATTATTTACTTACCTTTATAATACGGCGTCCGCTTCATCCTAACAAACTAATTCAAAATGGACGAATGGATTGAGAATGCTATAGAACAAGATTCGAACATCGAGTTGTACCCAAATCCGGGGACTCAAGTTTTTCAATATGGCACTGCAGGCATACGTTACAAGTTAGTATTGTGGTGTGCTGTTATCAGTGGCTTAACGCTAAAGGGACCCCTTGCAAAAATAAAAATTGGCCCCTAAAACTATGTTCATTCTTTAATTCAGTAGTAAATATAATTTGAAAAACTGATAATTATTATTATGTAATAACTGAATCTTTTCCATAATCGTTTTTTTTTTTAAAGAAATGATTCACTGGGTTGAGAAATAATGTATTTCTTTTCGTTATTGAAATATTTTTCTGACGAATAAATGAAAAAGTGTAATTTTTGTACTTTTATTTATTACCTATTTTTTTGATATTTTGTATCTTACTGTTGTCGAGCAAATGTTTTCAACACAATTAATATATTATTTGTGTAAAAAAGTTGGTCATAGTAATCATAGTAATAACTTAAAAACAAATCACTGGGGCTCCAAATATCCTTGCTCTCCCCTACCCACACACAACGTGGGGTCTGTGGGTTCTCAGTTATGCCACTGATTGTAATAAAATAAAGACAAATCTCTAGTAAAATGTACTTAATTCCACCTACCTAATTTTTGTTTTCTTCAGTTCTAAACACCTTCTTCATGTCATGCATCGGATGGGCATGCTGGTCGCTCTACGCTCAATGTCTTTACAATCTGCAGCTGTTGGATTAATGATAACGGCATCACATAACCCACATGACGAGAACGGTGTGAAACTGGTAGATCCACAGGGTGAAATGTTGGATAGCTCATGGGAAAAATTTGCCACTGAAATTGCAAATGCTCCTAATGATCAAGATGTATGCATTACGCTTATGAATATTGCTTCAGAGTACAATATAAGCTCGTCCTATACACCTCGTGTGTTTATTGGGCGTGATACTAGGTGTGTAAAACATTTGGAAAATTGTATTTATGTTTCTATTTGTTTTTAACATCTAATTATTAATTTATATTTTTAGAATTTCAGGTAAACAATTTTTAGATGCTGTACTTCATGGCATAAAAGCTCTGAAAGGTGATTTTGAGGATTTTGGCATAATTACAACACCAATGTTGCATTTTTTTGTTAGATGCTATAATACCAACTATCTTTATGGTCAACCTAATGAGGATTTTTATTTTACAAAATTAACAAATAGTTTTAAAACTATGCGTAAAATGGTAAGTATATTGCATAAATAATTAATTGCTAAAAATATTATTAATATTTTGGTTTAGTGTTCCAATTTCAAAAATTATAGTCCTGTAATAGAATTTGATGGTGCAAATGGTGTAGGTGCTTTAAAAATGAAAGACGCTATCAAATATTTAGATGAGACATTAGTAATCAATATGCATAATAATGACACATCTAATTCAGAAAAACTCAATGTCAAAGTATGATTATAATTGCTATTTTAATAGAAATTATTTTTTTATTTTTAAATATTTGTTAAAACATTAACACTATTATATTATGTACAAGTGTGGTGCAGACTTTGTTAAATCAAAGCAATGTCCTCCTACTGGAATAGACATAAAGCCACATTCCAAGTATGTGTCTGTCGATGGAGATGCAGATAGGATAATTTATTCTTTTGTGGATGAAGATAACAAGTTTTATTTACTAGATGGTGACCGCATTGCTACTCTTGGTACTGTATTAGAATGTGTAAAAATTATGATGTTTTTTGTTTACTAATTCAATAACTATATTTTAGTGACTGGTTATGTGAAAGATTTAATCACCACTTCTGGTCTTGATATCGATGTAGGATTGGTGCAAACTGCTTATTCAAATGGGAATTCCACAAAATATGTGACAGACAAGTTGGTATGAATTTTAATCAGATATTTTATTTATATTAATTTATCATTGAAAATGTATTGTTTTTGTAGTCTTTTTTTTAATACAAATAATAACCAACTTAATAATTAATACCAACTTAATTTCATGTAATATGTAAATCATATTGTATAATTAATATGAAATAGGTAGGTACATTTTTAAAAGTTTAATGTAGTACAAAATCATTTTTCTTTTTCTGAAGTTTTTTGAAAATCTTTTAACAAATTCTTCCAAGTTGAGTGTTTTAACAATATTTTCCTCAATACAATGTAAGTTGAACTATCAATCATTTGACACTCAATTTCTCATGTAGATTTTTAACCTTCTAAAACATAAAAATGTCCTCTCACAAGCTGTACTTGATACTGGAATAGTTGTATATATGATGGCTAGTTTATAAGTTTCATCAAATATAATTTTATACTTCCCAAAAAAAATCAACTAGATTTCATAAACTGTTAATTTAGATGTTGAGCAGGGTTAGGTTAGGGTCATATTTTTTCATGGTTGTTGGTAAAATTTTTTAATTTTAATTTTAAAATTTCTAAATCCAGATTATAGTAAAAAACCAAGGGTATTAAATATTTACAGCTTAAGAAATGTTCTTTTTATGGGTATAACTTGTAAGTAGCATATTATTATTGAATTTATTATAGTGTCATAAATAGGGAACGGATTTAAATGCTCTAAAAAACAAGAAAAATATGATTTAATTCACTCATAATAATTTTATGTTTTAGAAAGTACCTGTTGCTTGTGTCCCAACAGGAGTGAAATATCTTCATCATAAAGCTAAAGATTATGATGTTGGTATTTATTTTGAAGCAAATGGTCATGGCACTTTATTATTCAAGGACACAATAGGTGAACTTATTCGAAATAAGTCTGCTATTGAAGAAGATGAGTACGTTATATTTTTAAATAGAAATAAAATTATAATTTATAAGTTTTATTATAATTATAATTTGTATTTATGAACATCGCGCACTTATACTATTTACTTTCTATCTAACGTAGCTGTGCATATTTCTCTTGAATTATATGTTTAAAAATGAAATATAATTTTTTGTTAATCTAAAACAGGAAAAGTTATATGTTCAGTCAATAGAGAGTAATAAAGTACGAAGTACATTTTCAAAATAATAATTTATATTATCAAAATACATACAATTTAATATAAAATTATCATAATACACAAGTTTTTATTATTTGGAAATTATATTATTTTAGATTCTAAAGTGAAGAAGCTAGTGTTTTTACAATGATGTTTATTTTTATTTTTTTGTATTCTGTAAACACTGTTTCGTATAGATATACTTATCCAAAAGTTTTGATCAGCAACTTTTTATAACCAGATTTGCCTCTAGTTGGTACTTTAGTGAGGTCATTTTTTGAACTTCTCAATTCTTCATTTTTCTTTTTTTTTGAACTATCCAAAATTTGACAAAAAATACTTGAAAACTATAATTTTTTGATCCAAACTTTATGAAAATTTAAACATAGGTAGTCAAAAATATAAGAAACATTTTGAAAATTTGAAAAAAAAATGGATATTTTTATAACATTTTTTTTTTTTTTTTTTTTTTAATTAAATATTTAACAATAATTTATTAGATAAAAAAAAAAATAAAGTAAATTGTAGAC
>JAIPRM010003557.1:0-25698 GCA_025469315.1 Stegophylla sp. TES_Ste_2020
TGACAAAAACGACTCGGAAACCATCATATTTTGATCCGAGTTTTATGAAAATTTAAACATAGATAGAAAATCCTATAAAAAAGATTTTGGCGCAAGAAAATTTTGAAAATGTGAAAAAATTTTTTGGACATTTTTCGAAATTTTTTTTTTTCTTATATTATTAATTTCTATTGTTCAGAATCGTTTTACTGAAGAAATGATTTATCGTTTCTTTAAAATTTAATACGCCCGTCAAGAGAATACCACCCGTCGTGCGAAGTACACCCATCGTGCGAAGTACGTCCGGCTTTTTAAGAGTGCACACCCCCATTTTCGCCCGTAAAAATGCAAAATTTGGGATTTTTTTTTTCCGGAATGTTCAAGTTGCTATAAAATCAATATGTCATGTGGCCTTAAGGGTTAGTAAAATTGTCACTTGGGCACATATTTTAATTTATTCTTAATGTAGGTAAATGAGATAAGACGACCTGACTAATTAATATTTTGTAAATGTAAAATTTAATTTCGTACACACGACATGATATCTATGAACATTTTGACTAATTATTTCTGATTAAAGGTCAATTGAGTAGATTTATAATAATTACGAACTATACGTACGTAACTAAATATGTTCTTAAGTGACAATTTTCCTTAATATTTAAATTTGAATAATTCAAAAACTACTCGTCCAAATTTTTTATTTTCAATACATCAAAATTCACAGAAAAATAACCCTAATATAATTCCGTAATTAAAATAGGGGTTAGCCATTTGAAAAAAGAAAGTTTGTATCGCCACAGGACACCCTTAAGGTGACATGAAAAAATGAGTTATGGAAAATATTGGTTTTTAAAGTGACTTGAACATTCCGGGAAAAAAAAATCCCAAATTTTGCATTTTTATGGCCAAAAATGGGGGTGAGCACGCTTAAAAAATCACCCTGTATACCTGTGTAGGCTGTAGTCACGATAACGTTTAACGATCAGATATCATGCAGGTGTTAGAGGTTAATTTAGCACATGAGTGTAGACGACAGTGATGGCGGTGTAAAGTCCGTCGTATAAGACGGCCATGGGCCGCAAGGACCGGGGAGACACGTGACAAGCATATTAATATAATCAACGTTTATGCTAAAGGTACCGCAACGAAATGACACGCAGGACGCGTCGCTGAGAAATGGCCGCGGTTTCACTTCGAATAATTACAGTCGGACGTGGCTCCGGAGTCTTATGAATTCGCGCGTAGTATATACGGCGGAACCACGTGTGACAAAGGTACCTCCTATTGCGTGATACGGGAGAAATAAATTGAAAAGAGGGGAACCGCTAAAACCGGGCGTGTTACAGATATACTCCGTCAAGATTGCAACAGTCCACTGATGTGGGGCGTATTTGAGAGTCCTTATCGAGGGGATGAAAATTCCTATCTATATTGATCTAATTATTATAGCTATCTATATCTTACAATTAATATTCCATAGGTATCTGGAGAGGACGTTTTTTACATCGTCATACACATTAAATTATTAATTTTGTTATCAAACCGCCTTTTGCGTATTCTAAGAGTTTTTATAAATCGGAGAATGTTTTCGAATGTTTCCTATGCATAAGTGACAATTAACGGAAAATCGATCTAATTCAAAAACACAATTAAGTAGATCAAATCGAAAACATTGATATTTTTACACTAACGGTCAAAACCATAAACTTAAAACAAACGTTGTTCAGAATATTGAATAGTTTGTAATTCGATTAAAGTTTAAATATATTTAAGCCATAAGTGATTTATTTCGAGACGATGAGCAGTTTAAAATATTTTTAATATATTGAATATTGACTAAATTATTATTATTATAAAATAATCAGGGTTGTCGTCGTACATTGTGTTCGAAATAGTTGAAAAGTGATTAAAATTCAGTAATACGTACATAAGAAAGTTATACTTAAAGGCATTCAAAATATTTGAAAAATACCTATTAATACATTATAAACAATGCATAAAGTTAAAAGTTTTGTATAGGTACATAGTACACATTACACATATTATATATTACCATAATAAATTAATAACACAATAAACAGAAATTATGATCATATAAAACATTTCTTGGGAAGGGATGAGTGCCCTCTAATCCAGTTGTCCTCGATCTTTTTAGGACCACGACTCAAATTTTCCCCCAAAAATCTACTTAGAATCACATTTACAGAATAAATGAGTAATTCTAAAAAATGCAAAATTAGCTTATTACTTTTATTGTTTAATAGTTTATTAGTTTCTAAGGAATATAATTTTATAAATGCGCAGCTGTATGATTTGACGATGGGATCTGGTTAAAACATAAATTTCTTAGAATCCATGTAATTAAAAAAAAACTTCTCACGACCCATCAAAAATTGGCTCGAGACTCACCAGTAGTCCAGCGTCCCACAGTTTGTGAAACACGTCCCTATTCCGGTGGCATCGGTTTTACAGAGACCCCGCAGGGGGGTAGTAGACATAAAACTTGGGTATCGTTAAAACAATCCAACGACTCGTTTGAGTATCGATAATACTTATATTTTCAATTTTCTTACAGCGAAATCAGGTACAGGCTATAACGGTAACCGATAAATGATAATAATTATTATGTTTCTAAACTAAATACCATTTTCCATACATATTATTCATAACTGTTAACTATTTCACAGTGTATTATAATAAAATTTCTCAGCACATTAAACACAACCGATTGTTTTTTTTTTCGCATCAAAAATTTTCAAATGTGACTAAAAACTACAATCGTGTGAGATAATGTATTCTTTTTATAACGTTGTAAAATAGGTCGTTGTTCCTAACCGACCTACCTAAAATGGATCATTCGAAATCAATTAAACGGACAATGATTTGGATAAAATAGTACCACCAAACGGTGTGCGCCCGGCGAAACAACGCCAACGGCTAAAGTTCGTCGCTTAAATGTAATCAGTTCGGTCACGAGATTCCTACGTTTCGACGTTTTCCGTTCCCATATACAGGGTGATTTTTTAAACGTGCTCACCCCCATTTTTGGCCGTAAAAATGCAAAATTTGGGATTTTTTTTTTCCAGAATGTTCAAGTCACTCTAAAAACCAATATTTTCCATATCTCATTTTTTTCATGTCACCTTAAGGGTGTCCTGTGGAGATACAAACTTTCTTTTTTCAAATGGCTAACCCCTATTTAATTACGAAATTATATTAGGGTTATTTTTCTGTGAATTTTGATGTATTGAAAATAAAAAATTTGAACGAGTAGCTTTTGAATTATTCAAATTTAAATATTAAGGAAAATTGTCACTTGGGAACATATTTAGTTACGTACGTATAGTTCGTAATTATTATAAATCTACTCAATTGACCTTTAATCAGAAATAATTAGTCAAAATGTTCATAGATATCATGTCGTGTGTACGAGATTAAATTTTACATTTACAAAATATTAATTAGTCAGGTCGTCTCATCTCATTTACTTATTAAGAATAAATTAAAATTGTAATATTTAAATTTGAATAATTCAAAAACTACTCGTTCAAATTTTAATTTCAATACATCAAAATTCACAGAAAAATAACCCGAATATAATTCGGTAATTAAAATAGGGGGTAGTCATTTAAAAAAAGAAAGTTTGTATATCTCCACAGGACACCCTTAAGGTGACATGAAAAAAATGGGTTATGGAAAATATTGGTTTTATAGTAACTTGAACATTCCGGAAAAAAAAATTCCAAATTTTGCATTTTTACGACCAAAAATGGGGGTGAGCACATTTAAAAAATCACCCTGTATATATTATGTTGTACAGTATACATTCGACGGTATTCGTCGAATGCAGTCAGTGGCACAACCAGAGAGGGTTAAAGGGTTTTAAATCCCACGCGAAATGTTTTCGCGGTACACTAGTTATTCGACACTGCGGCGTACTAAAACACAGTGTGATCAGTGGCGTCATTAGGGGAGTTGCTTTGACAGTGGACCGGTCGCAGGCCTCGAGTATATTAATAACCCTTTGTTGTTTTGTTTTCGTACTTGTCTATAACGCGGTTCTATAGACGTTTTCACTATACCGCGTTTATTATACTCATTTTACCAATAAAATTAATTCCTTCGTTTTATGTATTTTGTATTAAGTCGACTTATTATTTGATTATGTATTACATGTTTATAAATACGTGTAAGAGTGAGAATTACAAATTTAAAACCTGTCTTCAAAATTATTAGAGTTAAATGTTGTGCGGATTGCCATCCACGAATTCGTTTTCGATTTTACGGCTTTTGATTACAGCCGTTGTCAGCGGTGGGATTTTAAGGGACCAAAGAAGGTCCCTTCCCTCGGATATCTAAGCGAGTTTTTAATTAATAATTAAATATGGAAACAAAACTTTTGAGTAATTGATGGATCATTCATAATCAAAAAAATAAATAAAAAATAAATTAAGCACCCATACACTTTTTTTAGCAAAATATATATATATGTATTCATGTAACCTAATCATAGATTTTGAGAATTAGTTTATTAAAATCACACAAACTTTAAAAGTTTTCCAAATGGTACGAACTTTTTTTTTATCGTCATAATATAATAATGTTGTAACACAAAAACTACGATTTTATGGACTCAATGGACTAGCTGTGTACTAAAAATAACTAAATATGAACTAAAAAATTATAAGAAAGTGAAATTTCAGTAAATATTTTTAAAAATTTCCAACATTTAACCAAAATAATATGCATAATATCTATTATCCGTGAATTTGTCAGTGGTTTTTAACTCAACTATTCGACACGTACATGTATGATTATAGGTACATATTTTATAATTACCAAACGTCGTTTTTAAAAAAATATAATAATAAAATTGATCGAAAAATAAGCAACTACTATAATTTATTAATAATAGACAATTTTAAGAACCATTTACCTATGAAAGTCTGAAATTCACCGAATATTAGTGCATATAAATCTAAAAAATGTACTTATTTCTGTAGAGTACAAATTTTCTGAGATCTTTATTACAATAAATCACATAATATAACAAAGAACATTTGTAATTTTGTGTAAAATAACATTTTCATTCTTCGCTTAAGATATTAATCCCAGCAGTTTATTCTACATAAATATTAGGTACATCCCTTCTCATTCCTCATTAAAAATTCTTGCACATGCCACTAATTTATGATTCAATCACAGATTATCATTTATTGTATATATATTATTTATCATTTTGCCAATTGGATATCTGGTGGGGAAAACTTGGGTAAGACCAGACATTACACTCATTTTTTTTAAAAAAAAGTTTTGACCAGCAACTTTTTGAATCACATCGCCTCCAGATGATACTTCTGAGAAGTCCGAACAATTTTCTCATCACAAATTTTTTTTTTTTATACTTTTCTCGGTTAATAGTGAAAAATAAAACTGGTGCCGAATAAATATATATATATTTATTTTTTTATTATAATAACAAAAGTTTTAAGTAAAATTGTCTTGAATAAACTAAAGTTCCATTCTAAATTGTCTATTGAAGAAATGATTAATGGTTTTTTTTTTTTTATTATTATTATTATTCAATACAACCAGGGCCGGGGCTTGGTAAATATCGGGGCTATGTGCGAAAAGCTTTTGCGGGGCTTAATTAGTGTTACTTTGGCTCGACCGCGTGCCGCACGGTACTACAGAGACATCTGTCGGTCAACGGTCAAACTAATATCACACGATTTAAACGAATTAAAAATAATATATTACAATTTTTTATTAATCCCATTTCTTTGTTACAAAAACGATGCGTAGAACGTTTTAACGTGCAACGCGTACGATATAAAAATGATGTTATTGCGTAAAATATGCGTGTACCGCCGCCGCCGTGAGTAATCGCGGTAAAAAAAACAAATCCGAACGTCCAATCAGACGACGGCAGGGCATTTCGGACGGGGAAATATTATTTGAAAAAAAAAAAACCCCATTTTTTTTTTTTTTATCCGTACTTATTATCAACAAACCCCCCCCCCCGTCGTCGAAACGATGAAGACATTTTTGTTACGGCCGCGGCGCCAAATTCAGCGAAATTATTAAATAAAAATCCACAATGATGGATTATGAAAATAATGTTTTCGTTCTTATCACACCCAATTCGGGCCACTTCCAAGGCGCATCGGCAGCAACAGCGACAGCAGCAGCTGCAAAGTAGCAACAACAACAACACAGCTACTCGGGACCAGCAGCAGCAGTTCTCGTTATCAGAAATACGCTGAGTCGGTATTATTGTTGTTTACACTATATTACCCCCAACGTACATTGGCGGCGGTGATAGTCGCGCAGCACGAGTGCGAACGCGAAAACGGCAAAACTGCCATTATCGTGCAAGAAACGAGTGAAAAAAAAAAAAAAAACGGTGCTTGTATTTTTATAGTTCGGTTTTTTTTGTTTTTTTTTTTTCATACCATTTCTTTGTTTCGTTTCGTTTCTCCTTACCACCGTGCTCTGCTCCCGAAGTGCGACCGACCGACCGTCGTTCCGATTTTTCGCGCGTTGTCCATTGCCCGTCGTCGTCATCACGACCACCGCCGAGAAATCCGTCTCCGACACCGTTGGCACCGACGTCATTGGCGCCGCAATAATGGCATCCAACGGCTCTTAGCAGCACAGATCCCGACGACCGCCATTGCTCTCGGCCGGGGCCAAATGGAAACCGCCCCGCATCTGGAGGTGGCCACGACCCAGGCGGCCACCAACGTGCTGAAGATCGGACCGACGGCGGCGTTTCTCGCGGGACGCAACTTTCACGCGGCCGCGGCACAATGGACCTCGTCGTTAAAGCCCCAACAGGCGCATCCGCCTCCGCCTCTGCCGCCGCCATCGCACACCACCGGCCAAATGACGGCCGTTCCGCATCCGGCGGCGGCGGTATCCACGACGCAGGCCAACGTCGCCGGCGACCACTCCTCGGTCAACAAACACGACCGTGCCGTGAGCCGCGGACCGCCGTTCAACCACCATCCCCATCATCACCTCAGGTACGGTATCGTTAGCTCGCCCTCGGCCCCCGTTCGATGTCCAACGGTTAGGAAATCGAGTAATATTGTTCAATGTAATCTCGCATTGTGAACTAACAACTTCACTGCACTACTGCAGTGCCTACCTAATAGTATTAATTGAAACTAATCTTTAATAAATATATTTTTGCTCACACAGTAACATGTCGT
This sequence comes from Stegophylla sp. TES_Ste_2020, assembly GCA_025469315.1. NCBI lineage: Eukaryota > Metazoa > Arthropoda > Insecta > Hemiptera > Aphididae > Stegophylla > Stegophylla sp. TES_Ste_2020. The sequence goes on from JAIPRM010003557.1 coordinate 7,200, forward strand.
CGAACATGTTCGGTTTGCCGGCCAGCGCCTATGAATTAAATTCCAACGCTCGACTGATGATTAGATTCGACAGGGAAATGTTCAACAGCAGTCTGTTTGATAGCGAAATAGAAATAGGTCCAGCCAATAACGGCAACAACATGGCGTTTCGATTTAATAGAAGCGATCTGTTCAGACCTCCCCCGTAAGTATTTTAATTGACTCTATCAGGGTTCGTGCAAGTCCTGGAAATCCTTAAAAACCTAGAACTTAATATGTTACCTTGATATCCTAAAAAACTTCTTAAATTTCACCAAGAGTCTTCGATTTATTTTACATGTATGATATAGCTTTCAGTAGGTAGTTACATTCATACAGAATGGGATTGGAATTATTAATTTGGGTCAGTTTGGCTCTTCTGGGTTTATACATTTGAGAACATTAATTTGGTCAGTTTTTTTGTTAATATAATTATTATTTTTCATGTGATCAAATATTACCAAATTATAGCTAATATTTTAGATTCTGAACGGAGTGAAGAAGCTTATGATTTTACAATGATGTTTTTTTCATTTGATTTAATGTCACTCTAGACTATTGTTTATAATTGTATTTGTCATTATTTATAGATATCTATATTAAACAATAAAATATCATGCAATCATGTACGTATTAATACTTTTTTTACTCCATATTACAATTTAAAAAGGTTCACTTGTACAAGTGTTGACCAATTACCCTTAACCGGATGTTTTTTTAATTTAAAAATATACAAACGCCTTGAATTGCCAAATTTCCCTTGGTGTATAAAATAACAGTTCAGTACAAATAAGGGAATTTTATCTAAAATGGAGTGGGATGCAGATTTCATCAGGGTCGTGGTAGTAGCATATAGAAAATTTGGGATTGAGGCATGGTTTATAATATGGATTGTAATTCAGGAAAAGAAAAATAGCTTATCTTAATTCAGTATTTCATTACCTACTAGTTTCTAGTGAAATAGAATATTATATAAATGAAGATCAGATGAATCATCATTAATTTTCATTTGTCATTTTCGAGGAACTTTAGCAGTACAAATCCGAATATTTTTATTTTTATAAATATTGTTCAAGAAATTCAAACAAATACATATTTACTTCCTCTATATTACATCAGGTGAGGTATTTAAGTATTTTGATGTGCATATGCTTAATAATATGTTAAAGGCAACTAGTACATTTTTCTCTAGGTTATTTGGAGGAATCTGTACAAAAAAAGTACTTTAGAGGGCAACTGTTACATGCTCTTACTTATACATCAATCTGCAGGAAAATAATTTGAGTGTGACTATAAAATTGACTTGTAAAATCAGTTGTAATCAGTATTTTAGAATGTATGTTAAGGTTCTAAAGGCTATTATGAAAAAAAATTATTTTTAATTAAATTTTTGTATGAACCCTGTATATGTACTATGTAATGTATATTTGAATTTATTGTCACTAATGGATCATTTGACAACAGTTTTGATTTCAGCAACAGAAACAATACATTATTAAATGGACACTTTCCCACACCCAAGTTGTCGCCCATGAATGAAAATTTAGAAACCAAAAAACCTATGCCCGACTTTGGATTAAAAAAAACCGAAGTCAAAACCAAACCATTTAAATGTGATGTTTGTAAAAAATCTTTCTCCAGTTCTGGAGGACTAACTGTTCACTATAGAACACATACAGGTAACAAACCTTTCAAATGTGAATTATGTTGTAAAACCTTCTCAAATTCAAGTCATTACAATTACCACATGCGTGTACATTCAGGAGATAAACCGTTTAAATGCCATCCGTGCAACAAGGAATATTCTTGTGCCAATGGCATCTTATACCATCAAAGAACACATCACTTTTTACAAGACACAAAACCGCTCAAGTGTGATGTTTGCGACAAGCTGTTCTCTAGCATCGGCGGCCTGACCGTCCATTATCGTTCTCATACCGGTGACCGGCCTTTTAAGTGTGACGTTTGTTTTAAAACTTTTACTAGCTCTAGCCACTGCAAGTATCACCAAAAGTCTCATTCACAGTTAAATACGAAAAAAACTTTGAAGTGTGACGTTTGCAACAAATTGTTCTCCAGTTCTGGGGGCCTTGTAGTCCACTACAGAATGCACACTGGTGATCGTCCATTTAAATGTGAAGTTTGCTTCAAATCGTTTACTAGTTCAAGTCACTTCAAATACCACCAAAAGTCGCATGTGGTATCGAATGAAAAAAAAACTCTGAAGTGTGATGTGTGTGATAAGTTGTTCTCCAGTACAGGAGGACTAGTTGTTCACTACCGCACACATACGGGCCACAGACCGTTTAAATGTGAAATTTGCTTTAAATCTTTTACCAGCTCCAGTCATTTCAAATATCACCAGAAAACTCACATGTAGGTTTAATGTATTTTTATACAATTTATGTGGCTTATTAACTTTATTTAGCTAAAGTACTACCAAATCTGTGGGTTATTATTGGGGCTCGGACTTTGTTATAAAAGTGTACCAAAAATTTATAATTAATATCACATTTATTAAAGAAAAAAAAAGCAAAATGTTAAAAATACAATACAACTAAATAAATTAAACTATATTTAAAAAAATATTTACTTAAATTGTTTTGTTAAAATATTATTTAAATCTAAATATAAGATACTGCCCTTTTCTTTTCACAAGACAATCAAATTTCCACCAACTGTTATGCCTATACCAAAAAAAATCTTGTATATTTTTGTTGGTAACATTTGGGTACATGACAAAATTGTTATCTAGAAATTTATAAAATTTACTTGCATTTTGATTGAAACTTATTTCCTCATCCATAATAGTTAAAAAATTAATACAACATTTAAGTGCATAATTTCCAATAGAAAGTAACACATTCGGTACATCACATTTTCTAACTTCTTTGATTTCATATTTTCAGAGCATATTAATACTTTTACCACATTTGATGGTTTGACATTTATGATCTCACTTTGGCAAACTGATGCACTAAAAAATTATTTAACTTAACCGAATACTCAAATGAAAGTATTAATAAAATATTTCAACAATCAATATTTTTGATAAATTTATTATATAATGTTATGTATTGTAAAATACAATATTTTGTAAAATTTTTATTCCATTATTAGTTATGGATTTTGTTCTATAATTTTATTTATTTATGTTGCCTTCAGTATTTGAATGTTACTCGCTGTGTTAATTATAGATGTAGATTACATGTTTCATTTTGGGTGAATTCAACTTAAATTGTTTAACTCTTTCGTGTTAATCTTATTAAAATTTAGTCAATTTCTTACAAAAAAGCAAAAATTACTATATAAATTTGTTAAGTTATTAAAAATGTTTTATTCTAACTTTAAATTTCACGAAACAGTATTATGTAACAAGTTTTATCTCACTGCAATTATTTTTGTGAACAAAGTTACTAAAGCAATATTAGTTCGAGCCCTGATTATTATACTTGTTTTTAAATTAATACTTAGTAATTATTATTGATAATTAAAATATTGTCCTTCTACTCTATACTATTTTTCAAATGAGAACGCACCACATTGCACAGGCAACAAACAGAGATGAGCCGCGGAACAATACCACACCGTCACTTAATTAATAATGCATAAATTTAATTTATATGTATATAATAGTTCTTTAATATGTGTGGGTTCAAACCAGATTTTGTCCGCCACCTAGTACGTTCTCATTTGAAAAACGGTGTATAATATATTATAATATTTAGTGTATACAAATGTTTATATTTTACAACATGTTTTTCTTATTTTTAATATGTACAGAATCAATATTTTGTGGTTTTTCAATTACCTACAGTGAATTTTCCTTTTTTTATTATTAGTCATTTTGACTTGATTTTATTTAAAACATGTAAATTGTAATTATATTTGTATTTGAATATAAACTTGAAATATTTTATAGATATAATTGATTTGTTGCTTACAAACGAGATGTTTATCAGATTATTTAAAGAAAAATTTACCCATTTTCATAAAAATATTATTTTACATACAATGCGAAATAAGGATGTTCAACATTATACACCAATTGATGGTTCCAATATGATTTTAGATTTTGAATGAAATGAAGAAACTAGTGTTGTTTTTAAAATGATCTTTATTAAATATTAAAATATATTAATAATATTGGAAAATCTTGGAAAATAATCGGTGACTAAGCAATTTGTTGCATACTTCCCTAAAGTCATAAACAATTTTTTTTTATTATTTATTTACTATTTAGAGTTGTAAGTGCTTTTTTTAGTTAAATATCTCCACATGAAAAAAAAAAAGCAAACGCATTAATTTAAAAAATCTTTTTTATTTACTTATTGTGAATAACATCTAAAAATAGAATTTGAATTATTTGAAATGAGTGAATGAATATTCGGCAACATGAGTTCATAATTCATTATAATCCCAAAATATATCAATAAATACTAAATGTATAACAATGTTCTGGTGACTGAACAATATTTTAATTATATTATTCCGCCAACTATTAACCTTGTACGAATAAATTAAAAATTTATTTTTTTCAAAAAGACCAAATTTTGGTATTTTAAGTGCATATTAAAGCTCTAGAAAGTAATTTTTATGATACTACAATTTTCGTGTCCCAATTAAAATATTACCATATAACATTGAGGTAGTACAATATTGTTTTTATTCAATTATTAATTTTCAAGCCTTAAAAAACATATCTGCAGCTGCTGTAGGTTATTCCAAAAATAAATAGTTATAGGTGTTTGAAATTCACCTGGAACATACTACTAGGCTGACGGGGGAAACGGGGTGCCACATCACACCCTCCTCTCAAATACACCCCAGGTGTAAGGGAATATATAAAAATCAATTTTCGTTTTTCTTTATATTCCTTCATTAAGAATAGTCTCATCAAAAAAAAGATTATTTCTTTAAAATTCTAAACACCCACCAAGGGTATGGGTCTGGCTTTCTTATACTTTATTTTCTCTATTATGATGTTTATATTTTATTGTTATTTGGAATTATTTATTGAATATTCATTAGGTGTAAGAAAATTTGTTTTTCGTAAATGTTGTATGGAACAAAATAATTTTTAGTTCAAAATTTATATTCAATGCTTCAAAACTGATAATTATTATTGTGTGGATTGATGAATTAATGGGAACTTCACTCAGAATCGTTTTTTGAAGAAATTATTTACCGTTTCTTTAAAACTTAACACACCTGCCAAGAGTATCCCACCTGAGATGCAAAAAACAGAACACTCCAAGGTGCAAATTACACACTTTTTTGGTATTGCTAACATTTGTGACAAGAGACGTGTCAAAAATTGATTTGTAACTCGTTCACAATGTATATCCTATCTTTTAAATTTTCGTCCACATTCAACAGAATATTAAGTAAATCTCCAATCCAAAATGGTAACACTCATATCAGTTAATCATACTATTAAACATTACAATAAAAGCTGTTTCCCCGAAAATTATTGTTTTCATTCACTATATAAGTTTTTGTACATAAATAAATAATTATTCTAGGTGATAAACTGAAAAAAGCTAAAAAAATTATCGTATTGATTCTAAAATGTAGATGATTTCATTAAATACATTTTTATAAATTTAAATTAAAATTCACTTTATTCGAACATCAACCAAGCGAAAAATAAAATCACATTTCTATATTTGACAGCAAAACTTAACACTTTTTTTGCAAAATAATCAATTTTGTGTTTTTAAATATAAATTTGCAATAATATCATATAAATCTATATGTATATTACCACATAACTAAAAATAAAAAGTACAAAAATATGGTAAATTAAAAAATTTGTACAATCGCAACATAATTTCATTACGTTTGTTAATACATTAAAATAGTATACTGTTAATACAAACTTAACGGTAGATAATACGACTAAAATGTAAGAAGGCATTAGGCCCTCAATTATAACAATGTTATTTATGTCATGGGGAGGAGATTTGGAATGAAAAAAAAAAACATGGTTTTAACAGTGAAACGGCTAACCGTCTTATATTTTTTAATTTACACAAATTTAAATAATTAATTATATTTAATATTAATATTATTGGTTAATATTTAAAAAAATAAGGAGTTCTAAATGTCATGTAAACTTAGTTATGTACTTCCCATTCTTAATTTAAAAACAAAGTACAAACTTTTTTTTTGTACTCAATATCTATAATAATTTCTTATGTATAAAAGCAAGGAAATTTTGATTAGTTTCATGACTATTTAATGATTATATTATAACATGACAAGTCTCTTTTTAGTTACAATACAATGTTACAAATGATTTGCAATTATTATAATAAAACTTCAAATACAGTTATATCAAATACCCTATTTGAAGTTTAGTGCTTTAGATTACAAATTTACAAAAATAACAATAACATTTAGGTGTTATTATTTTATTTTAACATTTAAGTTGAATAATTTTCTGAAAATAGAATACCATTAGTAACCTTAATGATTGCATGTTGAAGCACTAACTATTATTACAAACGACTCCTCATTTCTTCAAATAATCAAAACATTTACTCAATGAGTTTAGAGTGAGCACCAAAATAAAATACACATATTTTGTGTAAATAAATAAAAGTCTAATCAACATATGCAAATACATACATTATAAATATGTATATAAATCAGTATGTTACAATAGGGACAAAGGATAAAGTAAATATTTTTAACATAATACCCTAAAGAAATAATTTTGTTCGATACACAAAGAAAAAAAAAACTATAAGAACTACAAACTATAAACATAAATATAAATCAAGATTAGTTTGGACTCATCAATGTAGCACTAAATAAGAGAAAAAGCATAATACTTTTGCTAGTGTACGTAAATACATTATATTGTCATAAAGGAACATTATTTTGATAGTTGATAAAAAAATTATGACGGATAAATAATTAACCTATGCATACAGAATGATTCACTAAAGAAACCCACTTTTGTCTCTCAGTTTTAGTACATTTATATTATTTAACTAAATGTAAAAATTTAATTAGGCTATGAATATTTTTCAGTAAATACTAATACGCAACACAAGTGAAATTACATGATAACATTTTTTAAATTAAACTTTATTTCATTTATTTTAATTCGTCATTTTAAAAAATGATGAATTAAATTAAAACTATTTTTATTTGCATAGAATATCATATAAAAAAATTGTTAAATGACTGTGTATTTGAGTATTATAGAAGAAATATAAAACTATTTGAAATAATTAAAATAAGATGATAAAAGGAATGATTTTGTTTATTTTTTACTATTAAATTAAAAATTAATTTTATTAAATTTTATATTGATCAAAATATAATTTTCAATTAAAAAATTACATTATGAAAATAAATTGAATTTTATTTTATATTTCTTAAATTATATGATACCTATATGGACAAAACATTTTTTTTAAATTAGTTTTACTAAAAAAAGACTAAAAATACAAAAATTTTATTTGGGCTAATATTATTTCGTGAATCATTTTGTGTACATAAGCATTTACACACACACACACATGTACATAAACTTATACAATATATCAGTTATGGACAAATTTCCTTTATAGAACTTAAAATATAACCATTATCTTTTATCTGTGTACGTATACTAAATATAATAATAAACAATATAACATCATCATAATAAAAAAAAATGGTAGAAAATAAATATTATATTTTAATACACAGCAGGCAAATGATTGCAAAATATTGGCCAAATATTTCAGGCTAGTAGCACACACGCGTATGCATGACCGGCCTTCAAGCCAGGCTCACAATATGGCGCAACAACGACAATAATGTTGTCGACTATTGCCAGTGGATGGCGGCGGCGTCACAGGCGCAAAATAGGCATGCACATTTATGTTGGGCGAGTGTGTCTAAATGGAAAAATACAGAAATATAATGGATTTAATATATGATCTAAAGATCATGTATGAAAAACTTAGTATATCGGCATATGACAAAGTTAAAGCTTTTATTTGTATTCATGTTAATCAGTCTATTATTTTTACTTTTTAGAAACCCAGAGTGGTTTAATTTAAAATTATTTACAAATACAAACGTAACATTTTTCTTACCCTGAGTCGTTTTATTCCATTCCTGGTGATGAGTTGACAATCATATAACATTATTTTCTGTAAATTATGACAATTAATAAGGTGATCAAGGGATGCATCTGTAATAAGAGGACAATTGTCCAATTCAAGCACAGCCAAATGTTCTGATGCACACATCGAAGTACTCAAATGTCTGATGCCTTCATCAGTTATCAGTTCACAATGAGACAAACTCTATTAACAAAAAAACATTCAATTTAAAATAAGGAGACAATAATCATAACACAATTCAAAAACATACCAAATTCTCTAATCGAGGACATCCAATTGCTAAATGAACTAGAGTTGAGTCTGTAATAAATACACATTCTTCTAAATCCATCTTCTCCAAAAGATGACACGACTGTTGAAAATTATTGGTAAGAAATAAAAAACTAAGTACATTTATGGAATTATTTAATTACTTTTGATAATGCTTGAAACCCTATATCAGTAAACTGTGAGCAACCAGCTACTTCTAAGGTATTTAACTGATAACATTGCTCAGCCAAGGCAACAAGACTGTTATCAGTTAACAAAGAACAGTTAGCAAGACATATGTATTTTAAGGAATTGCAGTTGTTGGCCAACTTTATCACAGCTTCGTCTTCAATATTCTAAGGGAAATGAAATTCAACAATAATTTATAAAATTAAAAATGTCAAAAAATAAAAATACTCACATTGCAACCATGCAAATTTATTAATTCTAATTTTTTACAATGCTGCGCTAAACAACTAATTGCTCTTGTTGTCATTCTTGTACAGCCTTTGGACATAAAAGATTTCAGTTTGGGACAACCATGAGCCAATGCTTCAACACCTTTGTAATCAAAAATAATAAATAAAATGTATTATGATAAAAATAAAACCAATACAAACATTATTTACCATTTTCTGTTATACCATCACACCACGATATATTGACACTGGTTAGATTTGGACAGCCATCAGAAATTGCTTTCAAAGATAAATCTGTTACCATAGAGCACGAAGCAATATCTAACGACAATAGCTTTTTACAATATTGACTTAAAGATTGACTAGTGCTATAAAGAAAACATAAAGAACTATCATTAAACAATTGTTTTTGGCATTAATAATTTTAATAATTTACCTGTCTGTAATTCTCTTACATCCATTGAGATTTATATATTCAATATAATTACAACACTGAGCAAGAGTTTTCAGAGAGCCATCACCAACAGATTGACATCCACGCAAACTTATTTGCCTCAAGAAACCTCCACATCGTCTCGAAATATTTTCTATCACTGGACCCTAGTACATTTATTGTGACAATAATTAATATACTACAAACTACATAAAACTTTATAAATTAACATTACTTCAACATCCGTCTGAAAATCAAATAAGTCAATTTTTTGCCAATTGCTTCCATCTAAGGCTAAAACATTCCAAGCCCGAGATACTTGAGCACATCGGCATAATGACACAACATCTAAGTATGAAAATATTCTGAAATTCATATATATATATATATAATTAGTACCTAATTTGTACATATAATATGACACAAAAATAAAATTATTCAGTATAATTTAAATTATTGGTACACCTTAATAAAAGCTCCTTTGGTAATTTTCTATTGATTTGAGCATCTTCATCTAAACATGTTTTTGATAACTAAAACAGCAAAATTTGAAATATATTTAAGTTATACAATGTTATTCAAATATTATTTGAGTGAACAATTTCATAATATCTACCTGAATATAACTATGTTTCATATTTGAAACAGATGAATTATTATGATGGTGCATATTTGATGGCACATCCCTTGTAAGTGTTTCCATGGTCATGTATAAAGTCAAGAATCAATCCACTTAGGAAAAAACCTATAAAATTAAACTCATAAGTATAAACAAATAAAAATAATAATATTGGTACATCACTTTCTTTTAAGATTTTATTTATTCTACTATAATAACAGAAACAAATCAATAGGACTAAAAGTACTTATCTAAAACATAATGCACTTCAATGTCTTATCAAAATTCAATTAACATAAAGCGTAATACAATTTTATAAATAAATATTATTATGTAGATAATTTATTTACTAAATTGACCTTAACTTGTGGTAAACTTACAAACACTATTAAGAGATTATAGTAAAATAATAATAACAATCTCACAGATTAATTCAAATGAACAAGAAACTTATAATATATATTGGTCATATAATCAGAGCATGAAGAAAATAATAATGAACATTTACTAAGCAAGCTTAATTATGAAAAATCACCTCAAGTGACCTTAACACCCTACATAGAAATAATTTTATTACTATAATATTAGGTAAATGCTCAAAATTATATAATCAGTAGAATGGTCTTTTAGTAAAATAATGATATGAATATTACAATAAGAATGATGACCTATTACCTATATTTCATGCAAAATATTCACTGCTCTACAATCTACTTTTCTTTTACCCACTAAAATATTCAATATGTACATTATCAATTGAAGTTATTGATAAGTGGGTAGGATAACAATTAAAATTAAAGTTCATAACAATGTTATAATGTAGTTACTTCTTTGTTTACTATAATGAGTTTGTTTATAATAATAAATAATAAATAAGTATTTGTTGTTGATGTTAAAACAATGAAATGCAAAATTATTCGCACTCAATTATGGCATGGTAAAGTACACTACAAGGTAGTGCTCAAATGACATAATTATATTGCATGTAATAGTCAATTTTTTATTGGAAAACAGTTTTTAAATACTTATCTATTTAATATTATTATAATATTGATACCTACTTCCATATCCTCATTTTATTAAAAATTTCAATTCTAATATTACTCATATGTTCTTAAATTCTTTGGAGAATCTATAAAACAGTTGTTTTATTGGTAGCAATAAGTAGGTATTTTAGTAAATTATTAGTTGCGATACCTAACTAAGTTTGAAGATATTTCATAAACAATTCATTTAAAATAGCCGATTCTAGGGGGAATTGAACAAATCATTTCATATCTAACTGAGTAATATAGGAATAATATGTATAATTAAGTAATTTCTCTTTGTTCTTAAAAATTATGGAAAAAATATACAAAAAAATGTTTCATATTGTATTATTGTTGTTATTGTTTGGGAAAATAGCAACTTATCATGTTTCAAGTGAGATTCCTAAAAAAATGGCTGAATCATTCTTCACAAATTTTATGTAGAATACAAATAGTTTGTATTATAAAATTTGAATGTGAATAACACCAAAGAAAACAAAGAAATTAGATAAATAATTGAAAATTAAATTGTTAACATTGGTTGGAAGAAGAACTAACATAGTGACGTTTCAAGTAGGTAGCTATGAATTCCTAATAAGCAGACATGTACCTAAACGTCGAGGGAGTTTAAAACGGAACAAACGTATAAGAATGAAACTTCACATAGATGTCTGTGCAAAGTGGCCACAACGACAGACTGTCTGTACACACACAATTTGTATGCAACAAATGTGCAGAACAGATTTCTCGCAATGTAGTGCCGGACGATTCTCGGGTCTTAGAAATTTTGATTCGCAAAATTAAAACCAATAATGAACATCAATTTAGGAGGTACCTTTGTCGATTGACGTACCGACATTTGGTCTGCGTTCAAACCTGATGACCTGATGGCCCTGGTCCTATTCAGGACTGTGGTGATCTGCCAGCAATCGATAAATGACAACAGGTCCGACAGGCCATCAAAACGAATTGTGGACAGAGCACAATAATTATAACGACAACAACAAAACCGAACAGTGCTCGACCACGGAAATAGCGTTTCGTGTGCGCGCACATACATCCCCGTCTATTACAAGCAGGTAATATACTCACCGATCGCCTTGACATTCAGTTCGGGTGGTCGCGGCGACGGCGACGTTGTGTTACCGTCGTCGGTCGAGGACGAATTTCTTGTTATCAGCAGCAGCAGCAGCAGCAACGGCGGCGGAGACACCACGAACGGCACGCGGTCGTCGACGGGTCGCGTCGAACAACGATTGACCAGTTCGCACCGATTGTCGTCGTCGTCGTCGTCTGTTGTTGTTGTGACGGCCGAGTCGTTGTTCTTCTTACGTGCTCGCCCACGCGGCGGCGAGACGCAACAATGACCATTGTCCGGGTAAACCGAATGTCGCACCACCGGTTGTCGTCGTCGTCGCCGCACGTCTGGTCGTTTGCGTCGTTCCGCCGCAGCTGCAATAATAGTCGTCGTAGACGAGAATATCGCGTGCCGCAGACTCGACCGTCGTCTTCGCCTCCGCCGCCGCCGCCGCCGCACTCGTAATCGTTTTTCCCACCGAAGTCCAACGTTTTCCCCTGCCCCGGACCACAGTCATTCCGGATTGTTTACACGTCGTCGTAGTGTTAACGCGCACATATATTATGATGTGTCCGTTGTGCTGCGCGTACTACTACTATTATATTATAATTATTATTATCATATCATATATATATATATATATATGTGTGTGTGTGTGTGTGTGTATGCGAAACAAAGGACGACCAATATATTATATTAATAATGTATTTGTAATCACGAATGTATACGCAGTACACGCACACTGCAGACGGACACGGGCGCGCGAACGCGACACTGAGACACTGAGAGTCGAGAGACGATGAATTTAATAATATTACGTTACAACGTGTGTGTGCAAATAATAACAACAACAATAATAAATAATAATAGTACGTAATGTCAATTCTTTCGTACACGGGTCCGGCCGCGCGCGCGCGCATACACGAATATTATAATATTATTATTATATTATTCCACGGCGGCCGTCGACGTTGTCGTCGTGCGAAACGATAATAACGAATGAAAATAATAATAATATGTCATTTACAGAATTTGATAATAATAATAATAGTAATAACAAAACTTTACTGCGCTCTACTAGTGTAGAGTACGAGTACGCTCCTCTCGGCCCGTATGTACGTATTCTACAGCGTATTGTTATTCTGTACGGTGTGTGTGTGTTTGTGTAAAGATGAGACCGTCGACCTTTGGTGAAGGGGTAGGAAAGGCAAGTCGTCGTCAGCTGATCGGTCGCGACCACCACAGCTGATAACACGGCGCCGCTTTATTAAAACGACCAGATATTTTTTATTTTTATTATTTTATTATTATCGTTTTTAGATTCTGAGCGGAACGAAGGACCTAGTGTTTTTACGTATGACGTTTGTTTTTCTGTTCTGCGAACACTTTTTCGCGTGGAAACACATTTTTGTTCAAAAGTTTCGACCTGCTACACTTCAGCTCGAATCACATTTTCGCCTCTAGACGACCAGTGGTTTCCAATTGGCGGTTGCGTTTGACAGGATGAAATCAGCTATTTTTTTTCATTGTATTTGAGAAAATGTGTGTCATTATAATAAATCATAAAAAAAAAAAAAATGTATTTATTTTTATTTTTAAATAAAATTGAAAAATATACAAAAGGGTTTTATTATTATTATTTTTTTTTTTCAGGAAAGGATTGGTGCTGTTAGTTATTATTTAAACATTGAACCAAAAAAAGATTCTCCCAAATTTTCAACTTCCTAGATCAAACTAGTGAACGATGCAAATACAGTTTGTTTCTCATTCAATGAACATGGGGAAAATAGGGAAAACGACATTTTTACTCAAACATGATTTTTTTTTTCTTCATTTCTGTGAAAAATATTATACAGAGAATTAAATTTCCTATAAAAAGCGTTCTTAGTACTACTATTACATCCGTGAATTCATTGTTTTCATAGATATGCTCGTTTAAACATGCTTAAAAAAATTTTAATTGAATAAAATCTTTGAAAATAATAAATTCATGGAATTAGTTCTAAAGACCTTTATTGTAGCAAAAAAAATAAACATCATTGTAAAAACATATTTTTTTTTTTACTTCGTTCAGAATCTAAAAATAATTCGAAATGTTTTTCTAACATTTTTTTTTCCTTTTAAAATGTATTTTTCCTGTTCTCAGTTAATAGTGGAATAAAATACTGGCTAAGCAAAAAATATTTTTTTTTTTATTCTTATAACAAACTTTATGATTTTTAAGTAAAGTTGCCTTGAATAAATTGAAGCTCCGCTAAGAATCGTTTTATTGAAGAAATTAACTTATCGTTTCTATAAAATTCAATACTCTCCCAGCAAGAGTATCTCATCCATGAAGTGAAGAATACCCATGGTGTGAGATACGTCCACTATTTTTTTGTTTTATTTGTTGTTATATATTTGTATTTTTGTATTATAATTATTTCTGTTTGCGTATCGCTTTTTGTATTTTTAATTTTTTTCCAAACTAGATATCTAACCACACACCCCACTCGACTTCTCCGAATCGGACATGTATGTCATATTATATTATAATTTAGCTGGTCTTTTTATATGTAGAGGACGCGAGTTTTCGATTTATATCGTCGTCGTTCTCTCGGTTCCCATCCGATTATTATTCCATTCGCGTCCCGCCAGTGACGTAAATATGATGAAGGGATCAAGCAGGTTAAGGGGAAGGGACAGATCCTACCCCGCAGAGCGTTTTTTACATGCAGGACTAAACGAAAAATATATATATAGGTTTTTTTACAACGATGTGATTTTTTTTTTTTTTGTACATTATTTTTTTTTTTTGGTTAGTGAAACTCACTCTTCTAAAAGTTTCGGCATATTAATAAATGAGAAATTTTTTCTTCGTGATATTTTATACCGTGTATACAATTACATAGCCGCTGTGTACAGATTTGGTTTTTATTGTACACCAGAGGTTCTCAATGTGTGGGGTGTGACCCTCCGGGGGGCCGCGAAAGCTTTATAAGGGGGGCGCGAGAAAATTTTAAAAATCAACATTGTATTGGAAGGACAGAAAAATATTTGTGAAATTTGCCTAATAATAATCGCGTCTTATAGAGTGTACAGGAATTTAATCTCGTTTCACCAACATTTGTAATGAAAAAAAAACATGCCCACCTATCACATTAAAAGTGACTGATTGATTAAAACCTTTTATAATAAACTTTTCATGTGAATATAAATATTAATCTATATTTGTTGTTTTTTTTTAACTTTTTGGTAATCTAAACTTAACAATTAGAATTATTTTTATGAGGGGGGCCCAAGTCTGGGGTTGACCAAAGTGGGGGGGGCTTGGCCTGAAAAGTTTGAGAACCTCTGTTGTACACAATTATTCGCAATAGCTTTTCAAACGCAACAAAAAAAAAAAAATCCATCAAACATTTGAGTAAAAACGGTAAAACAAGTCAAAAAAAAAGAAATCTTTTTGAAATCTATTTTAATTGTTTAACAGTAATTCCAAAAAGCCAAACATACTTTACACCATTGGGATTCTTGGGATCGAAAAAACCTCTGCGACCCTAATTTGGGTAGCGACCCGAGGTTGGGAACCGCTGGTTTAAACCTTGTCTATAAATGTACCTATACACTTTTTGATAATTTATTTCGAAATATTAATAAGAATACTTTTCAATTTCGTTTAAGCTTTATACTGGTTGAATGTATTACGGAATTAAAATATTTGTCATATATTATGTAGTTTAGTCGTCGTATTCATTGGGCCCGTGGGGATGGGAGGGAGTGAGTCGCTGAAGGTTTGTGGTAATACGTGGTGTGGAATACGACCTAGTCCCGTCACTTATTTTTATTACTTGATTGACATATTTCAACCCCATGGAAGTATATTATGATATTTTCTGTGAAACGCCACCCTTTTTCTTCTGCCGATTAAACGAGTAATACATCTTCTAATCGATGCTTCGATTAAATATTAAAATAACCAATAAAAAAGAGGTTTCTTTATAACATACAGTGTGTCTCAGAAGTCTCGTACTACCCTTAATACCTTAGCAGCACAATATCAATGTTTCTGAATGTGGTTTGTTAAGATTAATCATTACACGAATTACAATTTGATGATATTCATTTAAAAAAAAAAATAATAATAATGTTTTCATAGAATTCACTTTTTGAAAATTCCAAAATAGCTATTTTATTTAAAAGCTTTTAAAGGTAAATTAACAAAAACTTATCGAAGTTTAAAAAAAAATGACAAGTTAGTGCAAGTTAAGTTTTCGATTTCATAAAAATAATAGTTGTTTGTAAAAACACAATTTACTCTATCTTTCTTGATAGAGAACTTGTCATAATTTTCGGTATAACGTGACGTTTGTTTTTCGAGTACATCTATTTGTTTGTGAAATTTTGTAGGTATGTTATGTCTTCTCCACTTTGACCACTCGGTCGCAATAGAATAGTCGAAAGCGAATAACGTGCGAATTTTGTTCTGTACACGAGTATGAGATATATTATTAAGAGATTGATTAAAACCTAATTTGAAGGCTATGCTCGTTGATCCGAAGCGATTCCAGTGAATCGTAACGTAATACCTACTGACTACTGTGTAACGGGCAGCTACAACGGACGGTATATTATGCGACAGTTCACAAATCCCTGTTTGAAACCGTAATTACGAGAACGTATTCGTACATTTATCGAAAAATGTGACGATGAAGACGTATTCCTACTGAATACCCAAGACGAGTTCCTGTAATCGTTATTTCCATTAAATGGATGTATTAATAATAATTATGATCTACTAATTATTATTAATAATATTACATTGGTGTTTCAGGGTTCGACGCTATGAGTAAAACATTACATTTTGTCATTATAAGACTTCGGTTTTCTATCGCATAACTATTTTGAACTAGCGACGTACCTCCTCAACAGTGTTTTCAAACTGAACCTAAATGGCTATTCGTTTTACTAGCTAACTTAAAAGTTAACGGTTAAGTCAAGGCTAGCAAGGACGTAGCCACGATTTTATTTCGGTGGGGTCCAGTTGAACAAATAAAATAAAAAGGAAGACATATTTTTTTCGCATCAGTCTTCACTTCTTCTTGGGTGAGATGCTCTTGGTGGGTGCGTTGAGTTTAAAAGAAACGATAAATGATTTCGTCAATTAAACGATTCTGAACGGAGCTTCAGTTAATTATAAACAACAATCTGCCATTATTTGGATTAACCAACATTGTTGAAGCCATAATTCTAAAATTTAGACATTTGTAAAAAATTAACCAGGAGACCAACAAGTAAATCGTTATTTTACGTAAAAGTGATCCGTTTTTACCAAATCATAATTTCAAACGGTTAGTTTAAAATCTGTTCTATAACCTAGCGTGTTAATATTAGAGGTTTTTATTTTTTTTGTATATCTTTGCATATTTTGTTAATTTGTTTAAGAACTGCATATTAATGATTTTCGTTGTGCGTATAAATGCATTTTCAGTAAAATATATCCCTTAAAACAAAAGTTGAACATATAAGTACAAATTTACATGTATGAAAATAAAATAAATTACGTATGGGCATTTTGATACGTATAAAAATGTATATTTTTTTAGATTTACCTATAGAAGTTTTTCCCGTTTAAAAAATATTCATTTGTATTAATCGTTGTCGTTTTGATGTAGAAAATATAATGTATTATCAGATGTTCAATACAATAAATTTATGTTATTTACGAGGACATAACACTTTTTTATTTACTATTACCTATCAGGATGTAAATTTTCATTCAAATTATTTTAAAAAATAATCAGAAAAAAAATCAGTTTTTTTTTTTTCTTCATATTAAACGTTTTAGATTCTGAACGAAGCGAAGAGGTCTAGTGTCTTTTTTTTATGCTTATTTTATTGATTTAAATGCATATTTTTGATTTATTTGATGCATACCTTGGTTTTTTTTTTTTGTACATTTTTTGTCAAATTTACCTCCTATTTCTTCTCATCCCTAGTCAATTACTGTAATAATAAAGTAACAGTAACAACGGATAGTAGGTATATATTATGCTGTTTCGTCATTGTATTAAACGCAATGCGATTTCAGAACAAACAGGTGGTTATTATACACAAAAATTCAAACGACCAGTTCCGCCGGTGACGATGGTGACGCACCTCATTATATTATAGCTAGTTTCGAACGGTGGGGGACGGGGGAGCGGAGAATCAGCTGCAGCTTATCTATATCAATAGCTCGGATCCAGAGTTAAATGAACTGTGGGTCAGCCAATTTCGAGAGGCCATTATTTTAATTTTTTATTACATTCAAATGCGATTTTTCGTTGATTAATTCACGCGGTGTTACGTTAGATTTTCATTTATTCTCTACTGCAGTGGTGGCCAAACTTTTTTTACCGCGGGCCATAAAAAAAAAAAAATAAAATATTTGCCGGGCCTGAAATTTGTAATTTTTCTTTAAACTTTAAAATCATTAGAATTTTAGGTACTTGTATAATATAATTAGATATTTAGTGACGTTTTTATTGTACTTATTCATTTCAATGAC
>JAIPRM010003558.1:0-25696 GCA_025469315.1 Stegophylla sp. TES_Ste_2020
CGTATTCATCGTCGAAAAATACACATGATGGCAATAAGGAAAATATCAACCTTCTTGGAATGATTACAAAACTACAAAAGGAAAAAAACGGTCAGTATTGTTCGAATACTGATAACGAGACAAAACGAATAGTGTCTGTTGTTCATCGAACTAAAAACGTGCGAACTATACCATACACTGTACATGGACATTTAAAACCGCAGTGTGTTATACATATATATAGTGTGTTAACCTTTATAAACACTGAATAGTATGTTACTATTAATAAATATGAAACACGAATCCCTTTGTAAAATTATCGGCATAGATTATATAATAGTAATATAAAGTTTAAATAATTTTATATAATTATGTTGGGAATTCCACGATACGATTAAGGTGCGCACGGATTGAGGAGGCACCGCCGTGCGGCGGCGCCGCCTAAATGTTTATCGGTATAATAACCGAAAATATTGAATTTTCAAAATAGAATAAAATAGATAGAAAACTATTGTTGCATGTGGATTTTAATTCACACCATCGTATACAGCGTCGAAAAATACATAAGATGCAATAAAACATTATCAACCTTCAGTAATTAAATGCTTATAATATATAGATATTTCGCAATATCTGTCTGTAATTTCTTCGATTTTTCTTCAGTCAAACCCTTGTAAAATGTTTAATTGTTCGTCCGTAAGAAATTTTATTGCACCAAAATATTCGAAATGAAATTTTCTATCTAGCCACCAAATTTCAAAACAATTGGTTAAGCTAATTTTCTTATATGTACGTTAAAGTGCGTAATTTTAAGTAAAAATAACGAATTCAGTCGAATTTCTAACTTCAAACGGGTATAAAAACTAACGATTTTTGAGATTTTTTCACATCAATTAGACACATATGTCAGTGAGATCATATTAAATTTTCAAGCCTTAATATCAAAAATCAAAAATTTTATTGCATAAAAACTAACAAAAAATGAGATATTTCCGAAATTTTAAAAATGCCGTACTTTTAACTCAAAATTGATCAAATCTTTTTGAAATTTTTATCACATGTTTTCGTAGCTATTTTTAGTGGTCAGTGAAAATTTCAAGTTTCTAGCTGCATTATTTTAGAAGTTATGTCAAAAAGTAATTTTCAGTTTTACGGAAATTGCGGTAATTGCGTATTTTGCCATTTTTCGTCAATTTTTCGACAGTTTTTCCCCGTTTTTGGAAAAAGTATTGAGAAATTGGAAAAATGACCTCTGTAAAGTACCATCTGGGTGTGATTACGGTTCTATAGAGATACTGATCGAAACTTTCAGACAAGTATTTTTATACGAAAAAGTGTTCACAGAAAGAGATAAAAAAATTTAAAAAAAAATAAACATCATTGTAAAATCATAAGCTTCTTCACTTCGTTCAGAATCTAAAATCAAAATTGCTTAGTTCATTACAGGATCTAAGCATACGATGAAAAGGGCTATTTACAACAAAATTATTTTTATGGACCTCAAAGAAAAGAGGTTATGTTTTCTTGTGTTTTTACTTGGAACTCTGAATTCAATTTTTTGCAATATTTCTGGACAATCAATCATACCATTAAGCATTTTAAAAATGAGTAAAACATCAAGAAATTTACGTCGAGCTTGTAGTGAGACCAAGTTACACCGTTTTTCAACATCGGCAATAGGACAACCAGACATATTAATTTTGTAAGCAATAAACCGGATAAAACGTCTCTGAACTTTTTCTATTTAATCGGTAAGACCTACTTGGTTTACATTCCACACAATTGAACCAAACTCTAGTCCCGAACGCACGAGAGCGGTATAAAGTGTTGTCAAACAGTCTGGATTTTTAAACTCGTTACAATTCCTTTTAATAAAGCCTAAATTTCTAAAAGCTTTAGCACAACTTGACTCAATATGATTGTTAAAAGATAGATTAGAAGATAGTATAATACCCAAATCTTTTATATTTTTAACAACTTCTAACTCTTCGTTGTCTATAACATATCTGTTAGTTAAAGGATTTCGAGTATGGTAAAACGATATTTGCTTACACTTACTAGCACTTACTTTTAATCCGTTCTTAACACACCATTCCATAAATATATCCAAGTCTTTTTGCAGTTCATGACAATCGTTCATAGATTTAACTACTTTAAACAACTTTAAATCGTCCGCAAACATTAAAAATTTACTGTGTTTGAAAACAGTCTCTAAATCATTAATAAATATTAAGAAAAGAACAGGGGATAAATGACCTCCTTGTGGTAAACCGAAGCTGACAAATATAGGATCAGATAGCTCATTATTTATTTTAACTAATTGAGTTCGATTTGTACGAGGTTATCCATTTTACTATTTTACCACTGATCGTTATACTACTTAACTTGTTAATCATCAATTTTTGATCAACCGTATCAAAAGCTTTACTTATATCGGTATAAATAGCATCAATTTGAAAACCCTTTGATACGTTGTCAACTAAATACTGGAACTGGAATTTTGGACATTATATCACAAAATGACTAAAATCAAAACAGTTAAATATTTGTAGTATACAAGAGCAATATACATTTCTGGTCTAGAGCAGCATAATGATAACAGTTCACTTTTTAAGGATAATTCTCGCTTTTCCACTTTGATACTCTCTAAACTTTGCTGTATGGACCCTCAATATTGGATACTACATAATCACTATTTTTAAAACATTAAATGACTAGTCCAAGGAAAATAACTTTATACTTACACTTTGAAATAATTATGTAGTTTAATTAAACTACATATTTTATATAATTTTTTTTTTTTTATTAATATACGACTGATCATAAATCATATTCATTTATTTATATTGGAAATATTAAGACAAATAATATAAATAAAAAGAAACAAAAAGGAACCTTAAATTCTATAGCTGTATACATTTTGATTTACATTATGTACACAATGTCGTATTGTTCATGAAAACAAAAAGAACGAGTATAAAAATGAGAGGGTTGAATACAAAATTAATTGGATTTATTTTAACTAATCATATAATTTATAGTACACATTTTTACACGTTAATAATAACATAATACTAATGTATATGATCACAGCATACGTCAATCATGTATAATAATGACAAACCTATTGTTACAAGGATACCTATCATTCATTGCATTCGAAGTTAACCCTATGTACAACTATATAAACCATTAAAACAACATGAGCTAGAGCAAGATTACACAGATACAAAGTTATTACTGAAATATATAATAAGTGTTACAAATGTTAGGTTTTGTACAAAATGTAAGATCCATTTTAGGATATAGTTTGACTTTAACATGATTTAACAATTTACCAAAACACTTAGATTTTTATATAATACAATGATTGCAAATTATTGACAACTATAACATTGTTCTGAATTACTTGAGAGTATAAAAGAAGGCCAAATAAGACATACGTACCTTATATATATATAACATAAAAATGTTTATAATTATTAAATAAAATTTAAATAAACGAATGAATAAAATATGTGAATTTTTTTAGGAAACTAAATATTTACTATATTAAAAATGATTATAACATACAAAATTTTAAAAAACAGAATGGCCACCTCTATACTCTATACAAAATATAATAATAGTTATGTTTTACAGATCAATTATTCATCAGTTATATAATTTATTACACAAAGTTAATAACTCTTTATTAATAAATTTTAATAGTAGACAAGAAAGAAGGATAAAAATATTAAGTTTAATCATTCTTCATCAGAAGTCAGAAAACATTCAACATTATAATAAGCATTTAAAAACTATAACATTTCAACAAACAATACTTAATTTTTGATTTTAATTACATAAATGATTTACTTTGACATGGAAAGCTTGAAAAATATTTTCCAAAATATGTTTATAAATACTATATACAAACAGGCCGATCATTTTATAAATAGTCAATAATATTATTTTTGAATGTTTGAGTAATTTTAAAAATACACACATATAGTATATATATATATTACATTTTACTTAATATTATAATATTCAACATTATTACTGACATACTATCAACTCCCAACAAGACATTAGTGATAATTTTTAAATGATTAAACTTATATTTTCACATTTTCACATTCAAAATCACAAATTTTTCTGGACTTACTGATGTGTTATTAATTTTAATCCCTTTTCTAGTATCTATAAAAAAAATAAATAAATAATAACACACAATAAATTCAAAAATACTCTGCTTTAGAATACAAAATGTAAAAAATAAATAATAAAATTTCAAAATTAAAAATATGATTTCAACAATTAAAGTCGAAGCTTATAAACATGAATTATGCTATTTTGTGTGAAATAAGTTTTTTCCAAACATTCAAAAATATTTATTGGCTGTTAACAAAATCATCATTGCATATATATATATATATATATATTCACAACTATAATTCAAAAAAGTTTTAGTAACTTTATAGCTCATTTGAACTTATGAACTATCAATTTGTATACTTCATAAGTGTATTCTTTATGAGCAATTTTATTTTATCTAATAGAAAGACTAAAATTATATAAATTATAAATAAACATTTCAAGCTAGATGAAAAGAACTCAATGGCAATTTGGTATCAAATAAAATATATACCTACTTATTTTATGAAATATCAAAATAGATTAAATTAAAACTGTGTTGATGGTACAATTTTGTACTTACACTTTTTATTCTTAAATATTTGAACAAATTTTCTTCTCTTAAATTTTTACACACCACTAGAATTATTATTATACCTTATTACTGCTACCGTACATCATCATGTAATACATTCAATTACTAACTACAGTCCAAAATTATAATATTTGTCATTTCAATTCAATATCACATATGATTTCAGAAATTAAAAATTACTTTTTATTTATAATATAACGTTTAGAAAAACATAACATTTAATTAATTATTAAAATCCTAGAGAGCTTATATAAATATATATTTTCGATTTTTGTTTACTTTGAGATAAAACAATATTTGAAATAATGGAGGATCATGTTTTATGAGGTAAAGAATGATTTTAAATAACATTTCTTTAGTCCTGAGTAAATTAGTTAAAAACAGTTAATGGTTATCATCTGCAGAATAACGTAATTCCATTTTTTATACAAATTATATTTAAAACATGGGATATTCATACGGCTGCATATTGTGTCAAACATACAAACTGAACAGCCAGTCTCAACTCTCAATCAGTCTTAATTAAATTATTTGAATTATAGGCAATAAAATATTAAAATTCACAATGCATCAGAGAAGAATAAATCTATTTAGGAACGTTTGAAAATAATTAGGAAATAAATCTTTAAATATAAGTTTATTATAAAAAATTTCCTCAATTAAATGATATAATTTTAAAAAAATGTCAACTTTACTGTATAAGTAGAAAATTTAATAAGTGGAGTCTACAAATCATTTATTTAAATATTATAGTAAATTATTTAATAACAGTACTAGTTAAAGAATGAAAAGAATATAACTAAGAAAAAATAAGTAATAATTTTAATGAACAGCATTGTGAAAAATGATGAAAAAATCCTCTGAAAATATAACATATTTATTTGCTCCATTTGTTATAGATTCAATTATAATTAAAGTATCAAATAACTAATAGAGATTATCAATGTATTTGTCATCATCATTTAAGGATAACTCCAAATAATTTAATTAATGATAAATAATAATAAATTCAAACGATTTTGAATGTTAAAAAAATCAGTAATTTTAATTCATGTCCTCCGAATTAATATAAATATAACTATCAAAATGGGTTTGCAGCTATTATTACTAAGTTGCCAGTTGCCAGCATTTTTTTTATGACAAAATTTTGAATTTAATATACATTGGAAACAAATCTAAATATTTAAGGTGTGCACAGTGTATATAATTACTTTAAGTCACAGAACTATTGAAAACACAAGTAAATCATAATAGAAATACTGTAAAATTATGCATTTTTCATAAAATTAAAAAAATAATAATTCTTAAATAAATAGATAATGGTAAATAAGAAAATTGATAATTATAAAAATGACTAAAAATATTTTAGTTCAAATAAAAATATCACACTTTTTTCATCAAAGTATTTTCAGTTTTATAATTAGAACATAATATTTATTATTAACTATAATGATAATCATTATTGCATACTTCAATATTAATTTAGTAGAATTAAGATTTTAGTTTATTGCTTTCATTTATAAGACTAGATGACATTATATTAGAATCTATTAATTTATTTGTTTACAAATATTTATAGGTACTTTAAATAATTAACTATAAAATTAAAATTTGTTCAAGGACTAAGATATTAATTATTCTTCAAACAACAAATGCATTGACTGTTTAAGAAAAAAATTTAAGAGTTTATAAGTTTATGTAGAGTTATCACTAACTTTAATAAAATAAGTATGTTGTTGAAAAATTATTTAAGAGAAGATAATCAAAATCAGTTTCTGTTTAAAATGTTATTGTATCCTAATATTTTACTCTCATCTAAGTTATCTAAGTCAATTTGTTGGAAAAAGAATTAATGAGCATTTAATTTTAATACTAATTAAGATTTCTAAAGATAGAAATTGTTCATCAATTACTAAATCTACTAAAGAAATATGTATTATGTGTGACAAACCAATATGAATTTCATCATTATAACTTAATCAAATTGAAAAATTCAATAAATGTATCTTATATGGGGGACGTGTTAAATGTTTAGTAGTAGAAAAGTATATTTACATGTAGCAAATTCATTTATAGGTACCCTCCAATAGAAGCCATCAACATTCATATGAATAATGTTGAATAGTCTGAGAGTTATAAATATCATTTTGCTCAGGTTGCAAATGACAGACAACAGTTTGCCCATCTAGTACAGCAATTGTTCTAGCTGTTTGTTCTTTAAGTTGTTGCCTAAAAGCTGCATTAAGAGCTGTATGGAAATCATGAGTTTCTGGATTTTGTGTAGGTGCCATAATAAGTGGCCTATGGTCCCCATAGCTTTTTGATGATTGGCGACTCATATCACTATTTCGTCTGCCGTCTTCATCACTCAAATCAGACACAAGAGCAGCTTGTTCTCGTTCTCGTTCACGTTCACGTTCTATTTCTTCATACACTGGATCATCTAATCCAGCAGACGCAGATATACCACCCATTATTTCAGAGTATGTATGATTCCATGGACTAGTAGCTCGTACACCACTTACTCCAATATACTTTCTTGGTGAACAATTGTTATCAACGAAACCATCATCATTAGTATTGCATCGAAGTGAACATATTTTGGGGGTTCCCCGATTACTATGTACATACACAGGTTTATTTAGAGTAAAACAATTATCTGGGATGTTCGGTTTGCTCTAAAAAGAAAAAAAAATATTTAAATGCTCTATACTGGTTTAAAAATAGCTTGGTTAAAAAAATCTTTTATATACCTGGGATGAATTTTTATGAAGAGTGCCACTAAAAACAGCAGAATTTTTGGGCAATTTGGTTCGCGAATAGCTTTTTTGGCAAGAACGAGAGTATGGTAATGTCCCACCACAAATCCCAGATTTTTGATCTTCATTGGACATTGTATGATCCAAATTGGGCAGGTCTATTTCATTTTGAATATCAACAACTTTTGTCACTGCATGCCTCTCATGAGGAGGTTGATGAAATGTCTATAAACAAAAAAATATAAATATATGAATATATGAATATATTATAAATATAGTTCATATACACCAAGTTTACATACATTCATTCGATGAGATGACAATGAATGTGGAGTTGAAGACTCTGCTATGCTGCCTTGGCTGTTTTGACCAACAGACGTACCATACAGACTAGTTCTCTGGTTTTTATAATTTAAATTCAATTCTGGTGTAGAATTTATTAAACAACATTGCCATGGTAAAAATGAAATTATAGTTAATTCTGAAAACACCTTATATACCTACAAAGATTAATACAAAATATTAATTTAAAATAAATATTTCTATTAAATATGTGTGATAATGTTCATAAAACTAACCGAATTATTTTTAATACAGTACAGAATGATTATTAACAAGCCCTGAGAACAATTTACTCCAGAAAATATATACAACATAAATATGGAATATGATGCTACATAAAGAAATCCTAAAGTCCATGTTAATGTTATAAAAAAGAACAATAAAATTGCACTTTTTAACCACATCCTATAAAATTAATAAAAAACAAAAACATTAAACAATATTTAATAATTATAATATTATGTTACTTACTTCAGGGATGTTATTTTAACATTTTCTTTGCATTTAACAGACATCATAGTAGAATTACTTTTAATAATATATAATGATAAACATAGAAAGACTAGATTTACCTATAAAAGAATAATATAAAGTTATAACATCAAATTATAATGTGTCACTTTAATTAAGAAAAATTATAAACTTACTGAAACTACAAACATTATACTATAAATAATAATAGTATTTGCATGCAGGCAGTAGGAATTTTTTGTATTGTAGATATAAGGATCTACATAGCAAGATACAAGAACAATTGTCAATGGAACTCCATAACCAAATAAATAATATAAACGCATTTGTAATTTTTCAGAATCAAATGCTTCAATTAATGTAGCATATAAATGAAACCCTGAAAGCACAAACAATATTTTATAAATAACTTACATTTTTAATAATAATTAAAAATATATAACAAAACATTCAAAACTTATAATAAAAGATAATCCCAACTAACTATTTAGTTTGATAAGAACTCATTTCAACTTATTGAACTTAAAGATACAAAGTTCTGCGAGTCTTAATATCTATTAAAATAATTTTAATTTTACAATCTAATTTAGAAGTTTTGTAATTTTAATAATTTCAATGTAACTAATTATAAAGTATTGAATAACATTATTTTATGTAGTAATATAAAATATATTTATGTTTAAAATTCAAATAATAAAAATGTTATACAAAAATATTTTTTATTAAATTAGTTTTAGTATCTCAAAAACATAGATACTTCTCGGTATTACAATACTCCCATATTGTTAAAACTGAAGCTACTGTATATATAAAATAAATTTACAATAAAATATATTAAATATTATTCAAAT
Source organism: Stegophylla sp. TES_Ste_2020 (assembly GCA_025469315.1). NCBI lineage: Eukaryota > Metazoa > Arthropoda > Insecta > Hemiptera > Aphididae > Stegophylla > Stegophylla sp. TES_Ste_2020. The sequence continues at coordinate 9,117 of JAIPRM010003558.1, forward strand.
ATATTGTACCATACATAAACTTTATTTTCACTAAAGATATTTGTTTTGTACCAATCATCAATAAATCACATTATCATTTTAAACATACAAGAAAGTACTTACATTTAAAATAAATAGATATTATACCCTGTAAATTATATTTAAATCCAATTATAGTGCATAGTACTCAAATCAGAATTTTTTTATTTAATTAAAAATATTAAAATAGTGGGTTATATATAGTTACAATTAGCAACACATCTATTAACAGATGTGAGTGAGAAATGGCCCAATTTCATTCTAAAACATTCGATGATGCATATTAATCAAATATTACAACTTAAACACATATTTTAAATTATTAAAAACAGCCACCGTAAAATTAATCAAATTTATAATTACAATAAAATCATAATGCTATTTACATTGATAAATCACAATTATTAAAGTTGCTGTTTTTACTTTGAGTTATAATTCTAAATTAAAATGCAGTCAAGAAATGAGTAGGTCAGAAACAAAAAATATTAGAAAAAATAATAAAAACATACTAAATAATTATGATGATAATACACTATAAAAATGAACTATATGCTTTAATACTTGATTACTTGTTATTGTTACCTACATACAATTATTATAAAAGATATATTATTTTTTAATTTAATACCAATGACAGCTCGTTAGGTATGCAAAAGGTGGTACACAAAAGTTTTGATATAGGTCAAATAAAGTTGTTTTTACACATAGTAAAAATAATAAACTTATATTAATTTAAAAAAGAATTGGAATGATAAAATAAAAATATAAAAATATTTTCAATATTACTTTAGCAATAGACTCATTTACCCTAGAATTAATGACCCAACATTTTGTATTAAAAATTAGTATAATTTGTAAGTTTTTCTACAAATTGATTGTGCTCCAAAATACTGTGTTCTATCAGGCAATGTGTCAGTGTATGTAAATTATAATATAAGAATAACCATCCAATGAATGCATAACAAAATTATGCTATGCTTGTAATTTAATCATTAATACATAAGCTGGTCAATAATAAAATCTCCAAAAACATTTTTTTTTTTTTAATAAACAATTATTAAATTACTAACTACATGTATAATAACTAAATAATAATTATACAAATATAACAATTTTTTTTTAAATACATTATTTGGGTGATTTACATATTTCTGTGAACCATAACACGAGTTAAATACTTCAAATAATGTACTTATTTAACAGATATTTTTAAAATCATTTTCACACACCTTCAATCAACGTCCATGTAAATGAACACAATAATAAAATATGTAAAATAGCTGCCATTATTGAACAAATAAATTCAATATTTTCTTGAGTAATTCCAAACATGAAAAAACATTCAACCAAAAATAGGCAGAAAAATACATTCTTTAAAATCACTGTTCGATTTGACTAAAAAAAAAAAATATTATATATATATATTTAATATACATTATCTATATTTATAAGAAAAAAATTATAAATATATTTACTTTAACAGTTAATTGAAGAGTAATTGCAGCCAAAAGAAAACAAATTCCCGAAAATATACAACTTATGTACACAACCATATTATTCGATGCAATGCTCAACGGTTCAGAACCAGGACTTTTTAGGTCCATTAAAATTGCAAAATTTGTCAAGTGATTACACTGACACAATGTATGCGTTTGATTAGAATATATAACTGAACAACCTTCTTCGGACCAACCACTGTAAAAATAAAAATATAGTATTATAGTACCTATGAAATATTTTATAAGCAGTTATTACACAAAACAATAACAAATATTATAATCATATTTTTAATTTAAAATCTTAAACATTAAAATAAAAATATTATAACTGAAGATTAGATTTGTAAGTACTAAACATATTTTTTTTTAATAATGAATTATTATCTAATTCTTTAATAAATACTTGACCTGAACAGCGAATTTTAAAATTTAGAAGGATAAAATAACTTTTTTGTAATTATAGTTAAATCATAAAAATTTATTTTAAGTTACTTTTTCAAAAATATAAGTCAAACAAAATAAATAATTTAGTTAACAACACTATTATCAATCAAATAAATTGTGTATTGTTTTATTTACTATGTCTTAGATTTTTTTTTTTTTTTAAGGTTTCATTCAATATTATTGACTATAAAACAATAAAGTAAGCTGAATTTTATAGACTTCGACATAAATTAAACACTATAGGCACACTGTCAGATTTTTAAAATTATATTTATTTGATGTAATTTTAGATTCTGAACGAAGTGAAAAAGCTAGTCTTTTTACAATGATATTTATTTATTTATTTTTTCTGTGTACAACTTTTCGTATAGAAATACTTGTCCAAAAAGTTCGATCAATAACTTTTTAAAACCGGATTTGAATCTAAATTGTGCTTTAAAGAGGTCATTTTTTGAATTTCTCAATTCTTCAACTTTTTTTTTGGAAAAAAAATTTGTCAAAAACGACTCGGAAACCACCAATTTTTGATCCAAATTTTATAAAAATTAAAACTTAGACAGAATATCATATAAGAAAAATTTTGGAAATGTAAAAAAAAATTTTTGTACATTTTTCTAACATTTTTTTTTTCATTTATTTTTTATATTATTAACTTCCCTTGTTCAGAATCGTTTTATTGAAGAAATGATTTATCGTTTCTTTAAAATTAAATACACCCGTCAAGAGAATCCTACCCATAGTGCGAAGAACACCTATCGTGCAAAGTATGTCCAGCTTTTTCTTTTTGAAATATTAAACAATATTATAAGTTTCTTACTTAAATATAAATATATTATATTTCATTTATTTGATTTAATAAAAATAAAATAATTTAACCACTATATAAATAAACAAAACAATTTAATATATAAATATGATTAATAGGTATTATTTAGGTATGAAGCTAAAATAAAATAATTAAAAATACAATTAATTCATACATAGGTACCAATTTTACCAATTTAGGTAATTATTTATATAAGGTATTTTTCCAATATGTAATTATCCTAAAAATATATATTATTTGTACCATAAACTTTCTCTCTGTATGCATTTTCTAATAAACAAATTACTAACATAACCTCAATCGAACACTTTATCTTTCTCTCTCTCTCTCTCTCTCAAAAAAATTAAAATGTTAACAAATCCTGATTATAACCACTCAATTTTTTTTTGTTTTGAATTAATATTGCAAAAGTAAAACAAATTAAAATAAAAAAAAAAAAACAAATTATTAAAGCCATATTATAAGACTATATGCAAGTATATATATATATGTTATAATATACTATGAAAATATAGTAATAAAAGTTATATTGTTGAACTTATATAATATAAGTTCAACAATATAATAATTATTATAATAATAATATAGTAAAATACTTACTTCTCTGTATAATCCCAAAAAACACAGCTGGGATTACTAACATTGTCAGTCTGAAGGTGTTGAAAACATAATGTAACTGGTTGATTCAATTGAATATGTTTTCCTTTACCAAGTGACGCTGATACAATTTTGCTATTTATTATGCGAATACCGTGAGGTGATTGAGGCTGAAGTATATTTTCTAAACTATCAAATGCTATGTAAACTAGCCTTATCAGTCCTGATTCACTATTTTCAAGGAGTGCTGTTTTATGTAATTGTAACCAAGTATTGTTCATAAAAAACACATTATTTGACGTAGATGATGAAGATGGAAAAATTTCGGTTTCAACATTTTGTGTAGATATAACTCTTACACTTAATACTGCAAAAAAAATTACATATTATAAAATAACAATAAAAATAAGAATAACAATAAGAATTAGATTTCTTAATTATTTACAGATGTTTTGAACAGAATGAGTAATTGTTTTTTCTTTAATCATAATGTCAGCAAGTAAAAATGAATTTTCTTCTAAACCAATCAATAAATTGGTTGCCACACGCATTTGTTCACTAAATGTAAGATCCTTCCAAGATGGATATTGAGAAGCATTAAGCAAATTACTGCCTATACGCACTACACATTGTAACAAATCAGTAACCATAGCTTCTTGTTGTTGTTTATCAGGAAATGTGACCATATCTTTTTCCATTTTCTGAGCAACATCTCTCAACATTTTTGTTGTTGTCATCATATCACCACCATATAATGGTTTACTGTCAGTAACCTAGAGAAAAATAATAATATTAACTTATCATATGATAAATATATCATGTGAATATACAGATAGGAGTATAAATATAACTAATTTAATTTAATAAATAATTATATATATACCTGTGATAAGTCATTTGCGATGCTAATTATAGAATCTCCTTGGTGAAGTCTACCTTCTAAACTTGTTAACCATACCGAACGACACTCCGAAAGATCTGGTGTAGGAGGAGACCTGAATGTCACACCTTTCATATAAGTTTTACAGCGCCATCTACGTTTAAAAATAAATAAATAAATGTATATTGAAACTATCAAATCAATATGAAATATTAGAAAATTATTTATAATCATTAACAATAGTTTTACCTAGCGACACCAGCAGCGCCACCCGGACATGGCTGTACAGCTTCTTCTCCTGATTTAGTCCAGTTCCAAAATAAACTTCTAGATATTTCTGAAGGACATGATAGTGATTGCTGGTCATCTATGCCATCAACATCAATTATACTTAATTGTGGAGGTAAATCACTAGTAGGCACAATCCATTCAGTCGTTATTGCACCAGCTAAAAATAAAAAGTATAATGAGATTATTATTTGAAACAATTCAATTAAACAGGCTATAACTATAATTTAAAATAATGAAGATAAGAATATGTTATATTATTTTAATATGCAAGAGTTGAATATTAAAATGAACAAATATAATTTAAGTATGCCCAATGAAATGTTCAGAAGACTCTTAAAATTTTTTTTTCAAACATTTTTATTAGCAATTTAAAAATAATTATACTTTAATTAGTTTAAAAAATATTTCTAGAATATTTAAAATGCATTGTACTATTGTATATTATAAATACTTACAGGATTGCAAATGTTGTTCAGAATCAGTCTTAGTTATATTTTCTTTATAATTATTAACAATAGAAGCTTCAGATGTTGCTGCTGTACTTGTGCTTGTGGTAGTTATTGAAACTGATACTGGTTCTTCATCATTAGACCCAACTATATCATCTAAATGTGGAGATGACAAAATTGGTGGAATTGGTGTAGCAGGTTTAAGAGTTAAAAATTTATCTGCATTCCAAACACTGGGTTGCGATGTTATTGACCAGGGTGGATTTGGTCTTAGTGTTGTCGTTGATAAAGATGCTAAAACCAAATTAGTTATGTAAAACAACAAATCAATAAAAATAAAATTTAAATAAATATATATAATATAGTTAATATAATTATAATACATATAATTAATCAGATTTCAAAATAAGTAGGTAAAAGATACATAAAATAATTCTTAAACCAAAAACTGATTGAATAATAGTTACTTCAAATATAAAAATTTATCTATATCATTATCACATTTTAGAAGTTTCCAAGTGGTTTCATTCTTTCTACATAAATGCATAAAATATTGGTACATAACACTAGATTTTTTTCATACACAACCATAACAGTTTCATCAGAATAGTACTACAATTTAAAAAAATTCAAGAGTTTTGCGTTAAGATGATATAAATGTATGAAAAAAAAACTACATGAAATAGATAAATAAAATAATGTACCTCTATCTTAAGGAAAATATATTTATATATACCAGTTTCAAAAACGATCACTTTCTTATTTCAGACCTTATGCTCTGGGGAGTTGTCAAAAATTTTAGAGAAGGGAATCTGTATAGTGTGTATGTATATTGTTTAGTTATTTCTCAGGGGTATAAATTTTTCTCACGGGAACACCCCCCCTTGAATTTTACAAAAAAAGTCTAGCACAGATTTTGAGTTTGTAGATTTACTAAAATACTTAATTCATAAATGTAAAAATATTAAATTACCAGGAATACAATGGTATTGTGCCTCTAGATATTTCATAGTACCAGGGCATGGATCAGAAAATAAACTTGTGTTTGCTTGTATACTGCAGTTTCTCTTTTCATTGCATCTATAATAAAAAATAAAATGTGTTACAAATCAAATCAAAGAATTTAAATAGTATCAAGTATGATATCAATTATAGTATATTAACCTGGCTTGTAATAGAGGGAATGTATTTGTAGACATGCAGTTGACACTCCAATCGGTATTGCCATGGTCATTGCATACAGTAATAGAATATCTACCATATATTGCCCTATCCAAGTGAATAATTTCACCATCTTTACATTCGAGTTTAAGAAGTTTTCCTTCACAAGCGTAAACAGTATCATAGCGAGGAGTATCTATAAATTAATTTTGATCATAAAAATACAGGGTAAAAAATTAAACTACTTAATTGTATGATACGAGTTTTACAATATGTATAGTTAGTATACAGTTCCAGTACAATTTAACAAATGCATTTACTTTTGTTTTATTAATAATTTTTAACACGTCCCAAATTTTCAAATTTGAAATTTTATGCTACAGTTTAAAAAATAACTATTTTATAAACCTGATTTTTAGAAAAATAGTGGTGTTTAAATTTCTAATAAAGATTAATCGGTTAATTTTCTACAATTTTTTTAAGTTTGTTAATAATTTAATAATATTTTCAAACACGACATAATAATGGTATTATGACTTACTTAACAATATAATTAAATTATTTGCAAACTTGAAAAATTATAGAAAATGAATGGATCAAATTTAATCAGAAATTTCGGCATCAATATTTTTCTAAAAACCAGGTTCACAAAATGACTATTTTGAATTTTTTCTAAAACTGTAGTATAAAATTTAAAATTTGAAAATTTGTTTTCTATAAAAAATATAAATACGTTACTGCTGTAGAAAAATGCTATAGTAATAATTTAAAAAGAAGAAAAGTTAAAAATTATTAATAGAACAAAAGTTATTGCATTTGTCAAATCCTACTGGTAAACCCGTATACAATGTTTACAATGAAATTTAATTAAAATAAAAGAAAATAATATAAATGTGTATGTTTATAAAACCATATATTTTATGTACCTTTAGCTAAAGTGATAGGAAACAAAACAGTCAACAAGAAGAATACAAGTTTTACATTTGCACTGTACAATCTTGCCATCTCCTATTTGACACACTGAAAATAAATAATAAAATATATTTCATTAGTTAAAATCAATCATTTCAATTATTATAAAATGTAAGATGTAATTTTTGTCTAACTGATCATAAGTTATGATATAAATATGAATAAAGTAGATTACTTTATACATTTTTACATCAACATAAATAATGATATTTGATCACATTATTTATAACAAAAACTTGCATTGTAAAAAAGACATCAGTATTTTTGTTGAGAATATTGAAAATGTATAATCAAAAGAATTTATTATTACATTTGTAGTACCTCATACATAAATGAATACATTCTTTCAAATAATAATGGATAAACATAACTAATAAACATATAAATGTAGTATAAGGTATTAACTGTATATGATTATACATACATTATTTACATTATAAGAATTAATTATATATAAATTATAACTAGATATCCCATTTGTCTCATATTTTATGAGATTGTCCCATTTCATTCTTCATTTAATATGCCTATCAAAGGGATTTCAATGCAACTCACACACTGCTACGGTATGCGGTACGGTATAGGTACCGGTAAAATTGTTACAATGATTATATATGGTATTGATCTAACCGATTCAATATTACCAGTCTGGTGGACAGTACGTGCGCCGATATTCTTTGTGTGATACAATTAAAAAGGGTGCGCATGGAATTAAATGGGCGCTTGCACACTGCTGTGATATAGTGCAGGTACGGTCTCAAATATCGTATCTGAGGACGAAACAAGCACCGGTATTTCTAGAATGTTGCATACACAATTTTTATCGTGCACTGGAACGGTAAAATTAAGTTGATAAGTTTAGTTAAGTGTATGTACAAAAATTTAAAATGCATACCTACTTTAAATAAACCGGGAAATTTCTACGAAAAAGTATGTACCTCATTTTAGTACCCAGGATAAATAGATGATAATTCTTTGAATACGAAGAAAGATTCTGAGCATAAGAGACGGATTTTAAGAATAATTAATATTATATTATATTGCATAATATAATTTATAATATTATGATTTATTACACGAGTTATAAATAATTATGTATATTAAGTTAATAAAAAATGCTAAATAAGTTAATACTGACGGACCAAAGTAAATTTTGGAGTGCAAAAAATAGTGTATTTTATGGTTAAAACAACATTGAAACAACCCTAAACATTTTTTCCCTCGTCCAGTGATGCTGAACTCTAAATTTTTTGTGGAGTAAAACCTAAAAATTTTATCACATCACCCACCTACCTCAATTTCCCAACCATCTAAATCTGACACAACTGTTTTTGTTAAAATAATTTTATTTGAGATCTACACAACTGTACACAGTGTACACGCTATAAAAGATTTAAATTATATTTAGAAATTATAATTGTACCCACCCACCCACCCATTCATGAAATGAAGCGATTGCTTCACATGACATAGGGGTTAGGCGCCAGCGACAATAATATTCTTACTTTGTGGTACTGAATGTGAGGTCCATCAGTAGTTTTCAAGAAATACAGAATTTTTCAGTCTGCCAAAAGTTTGGTTTCTATCATTTTCTAGCAAATTTGCTAATGATTTAAATTGGAAATATGATATGTTGACCCAACATTTGTAAAAAAAATCTTTAATTGTCAACCTTCTTTTATTCTTTATGATGTTCTTAGTTCTTACATCATAAATAATAATTTAAATCGATTAAAAACATGTCATCAATAAACTCGAAAAATATATTGCCGAAGTTAAAAAATATGATATCTTGTATAACCAAGAAAATTCAGAATACAAAGACTATATGAAGTCCGTATATTTGATGTCAAAATAAGTGCATCAATTGGAGGCGTAAATAGAAATAGTTTACTCTACTATAAACATAATTAAATAATTTACATTTTACTATTCACAACCATTCTATGTATAAATAGTAATTTAAATATTTTAAATAATTAGTATCTAAAGTTCTTAACTATAATCAATAGTTATACCAATATTAGCAACTATACACATCAAAATAATTAATTTTAATACTTGTAACACTTCATTTATTGTGTCCGTGTATTAAATTTGAATTATAGTTGTATTAATCATTTAAACGGTTTTTACAACTACTTGCATACTGCATACTTAATATAGGTACTGTATTAATTACGAGTACATTAAAAGTATTTGCTAAAAATAATAATTTATTTTAAACAAATTATTTTTGTTAATAAGAAGATTATTCAATTAAAGTAATCACTAATTTTCATTATTTTTTAATATCGTTCCGTAGCAATGTGTGCTGAATAAAGTTTCGATACGATATTTTACCATCCGGTATCTCATATCGTATACCGGATCAGTGTGCAAGCTACAGCGGTAAAATTTACCGCACAAATAAAATATTTTGTACCGTATCGATACCGTACCACATACCGCAGCATTGTGTGAGCACCTTAACATTGTCTGAAATATGTAGGTAGCCATGCATTATAGCCACTTTAAATTTAATACTGCGTATGAATGTTTTTGAAATATGTTATTTATATAAATTTATATGTTTTCTAAACCATATCAAAAAGACCTTTCCTTAAGTTTGAAAAGCGTTTTGTTTAAAAATAAAATTAGAAATTTTATTAGTTACATTCTTTTTATACATTGCTATTTTGACATATGTATTAGTAAATTTGACAGGATTGTCACCTTAAGGGGACAAATAGTTGAAAAATGAGAAGTGAGGAGCTGTTAGAGCAATAAAGTATGGACATAAGTGTGAAAAATGAGATTTGTCTTAAGAGGGTAACATTGTGTGAGTGCGAATTTTATTTCCTTTATTTTACAGACAATATATCAAAAATACTGTGCAGTATTTTTTGCTCAGGTGTCCAAGTTAAATGTAAAGTTTAAACATCCATTATAAAATTTAAATAAATCAATATTTTTGTGGATATAATATTTTCTGACAAAGAAATTATTGCTATTTTAAAATACTAATTTCACTGTCAGACAATATTCTACAAAAATATGTGTTATGCCCTTGATAATATTCTTTTCTTTAAATTTACTAAAACTGTATTTAAATTTTAAATTAAATTTTTTTTTTTTTACATAATATAAGTTTTGCATTTAGTATTTTTTTTTATATTGCCTATTAGATACATAGGGACAATAAAACTTGCACTGAAATCCCTTTGATAGGCATATTAAATGAAGAATGAAACGGGACAATCTCATAAAATATGAGACAAATGGCATGTCTAGTTATAATTTATATACAATTAATTCTTATAATGTAAATAATGTATATATAATCATATACAGTTAATACCTTATACTACATTTATATGTTTATTAATGTTTATCCATTATTATTCTTAATATTATTAAGAATAATTATTCCTTCATTCAGATCTGACTAGTTTAACCTAACCTGACCGGAAGAGCAAAGAATATCCGTGGTGCAAAGTATGTCTGGCTTTCTTGTCTATACTTAACTTATCTTTGCTTTACTTTACTTTATTCATATTTTTTAAATTTAGACTGTATTACAATAGAATATTATTTAACAATATTTAAAAAATATAGATAAAAGATTTATTATAATCTTTCTTCAAAATAATTATTCTAAATATCGCTACTTAATCAAATCAGCTTACATATCAATTAAATGTGTTTTATTAGCTATGAATTTTTTCTATAAATAATCAACACCAGTCTACAAATTCCATTACTTATATTAAGTACCCTTTAATAAAACAAACATTAGGTTTATTAATATAAGATTAAGTAGCTGTGTATTACATATTACTAAGAAACAAAATAAAAATAAAATTTGTTAAATGAATCATTGATGTTAATTTCCGCCTGTGATTGGTTGGTTATATTTATTTATTGAACCCATAAATGTATTCAATTTTTGTACAACACAAGATTACAGTATTTTAATATAATACAATTGCAACTGAAAAAATTCCCTATTTTACCAGATAGTGTTTTACAAAACATTAAGAAAGGCATTAAGAAATAGATATTACCCATAATAATATATGCTCCAATTTATATTAAGTAAATTATCAGTTAATTGATTTTTTTTTTTTAGTTAACTATGCACTTTTGAATCTGAGTAATTTTTATTAACAAATGCTAAAAATTTTTGAATAAAAGTTATAATAAATTTCAAAAATATGTAGAAATATTTGTGTATCTAATATCTATGTATGACGAAGTGAGTGCAGCTACTGCCACGATATTCATGCTCAGTTGCATTACGTCATCACTCTCTTTTTTTTCTTTTTGTAAGTCAAATATAAGTATAAACTTTAATTGTTAACTCACGTTCTGTAATTGTCTATTGTTTAATATTATTATTATATTTATCGCATTGTTATTCAATTTGAGGATTTAAAGAAAATTTTCTGTAAATAGTATGATACACATATTTTACTAAATATTTTTCAAAGTAAAATTATTTAGTTTTAAAAGTATTTCAAAGTAAAAGTTATGTTACAACAAATAATCAAAACCAAATTATGAGTGAAGCAATCAAACATAACGATTAATCATGAAATTTAAAGTAAAGAATCATAAAATCGGCAAATTGCAAATAATGCAGTAAAACATAAAGATTTAATAAATAAAATTGGATGTACAATATACCTTCATATGTTTTTTCTTATACAAATAGCTAAAAAAATTATTAGTTTGGGACCCAAATAACACATCAATAAATATAACAGGTTTATTGCGTCCAAAAAGTTTGGACGCAAGCAGTATCCACCATATATTTACCACCAATTTTACCTGACTACACTGTATACATTTTTAAACAAAAATACAAAATTGTTTTGGAAGTACTACAGTAAATGACGATTGAAAAATAAGTATTATTAATCAAAAAATCATGAAATTTAGATGTTACCTACAAATTTAAATATCATAAAATATTTTACATAGATTTTTCAAATGGAAATCATTAAAAATCTGCAATGAACAAAAATTGTTACAAAGATTTACCCTCTATATTTACCTGGTGCATATGAATACATTTGTTCATTTTCTTTAATTAACTTATAAATCTAATATTAATATATTTATCACAAATATATTATTCATTGTTATAATTTATAATACAGTATATCCAAGAAGTACCCAGCCACTCTTTTATACCTCAGTGGCAAATCAATATTTTTTAATGTGGTTTTTTAGGAAATAATCCTTACATCAATTACAATTTAATAACACTTATTTAAAAATTTCATGTAGGTACCTAATCAAAAAAAAAAAAAAAACGTACTCTTAGAATACATTTTTTAAAAATTCTAAAATAGCCATTTTATTTAAAAGATTTTAAAGGCGAAAAAAAAAATAAAGTCTAATTTACCAAGTAAAATAAAGATAAGTTTTTGATTTCATGAAAATAATAGTTGTGAGCAAAAACAGTATGTGATCAATTTTCTCTAAATTTCAACATTTTTTTTTCTTTTTTGAAACTTTGAAAATAATGTCATAAAATTATAATTTGCGTAAAGATTCATCTCTAAAATATTGTATTCAAAATATTTAAATGTGGCATACGATATATAATAATATATTCTTATAAGTAAATTAATTAAAATTAGTAAAAATACCTGTGAAAAAGTAAAGACAAGAAAACTGAGCATACTTGGCACCACGGACATTCTTTTCTTTTTAGCTCAGATACTCTTAATGGGTTTGTAGAAATTTAAAGAAACAATAAATCATTTTTTCAATAATATGATTCTGAACGAAGAAAGTTAATAATATAAAGAACAATAGACATCATCATTTTCATCACACCCATCAAGAGTATCCAACCCGAAGAACAAAGAATATCTGTGGTGCAAAATATGTCCAACATTCTTGTCTGTACTTTACTTTACTTTAATTTACTTTTCTTTGTCTAATAAATAAAAAAAAACGAAAAAATGATTAACAAGTAAAAAAGTTTTAGAAAATGTCCAAATATTTAATTTACATTTTCAAAATTTCTTGCAAAAAAATGTTTCTCATATTATCGTCTACCTATGTTTAAATCTTCATAAAGATTGGATCAAAAAATTAAGAGTTAAGAAATTTAAAAAATGATTTATCTAAAGTACTAACTTGAGGCAAACTCGATTTTAAAAAGTTACTGATCGAGACTTTTGGACAAGTAATTTTATGTAGATAAAAGTTCATTTTAGCCCCCCCAAATATTTTGTCCTAATTGCGCTAATGACCTACATAAATGTAACATAATCTAGTTACTTTATAATAAATACTTTAAAATATTAAAAGTTAGCACAGAGTATTTTGGAGCATAGTAAATTTCTGCACCTTGATACCTACAATATAATGGCATTTATAATAGGATTTGGCCCCAAACCTATTTTTATCATGCACTATGTAGCATGCATATTTACTCCATAGCTTTATCACAGAATAAATCAACAATACAACAACAAAATAATAATTTTAATCACAAGAAGTATTCTGTTGTTATTTCTATAACAGAGACGCTACTCATTTTTCTAAAAAAAATATTGAGAAAAGTGAGATTTACTTTTATTTAAGTGAGTAATATTCTAGTAAAAAGTGTGTTCTTTTAATAAAAATTTAATTAAATACCAATAGATAAGTAACTGAATTAAATCTAACCTTTTTTTTTTTATAGTTTCATAATTTTTATTTTTATTTTATAGTAGGTATAAAATTTATAATAGTAGGATTTATGGTTTTTACAAACCAAATTTAATTTGTTAACTTCCATTTAAAATTATATTTTATATTAGAATAATAAAATTAATCAACTTACAATTAAATAATATACCTAAATTTTTTGCTAATAAATATTTAATAATACACATAATACCTAAAAGGTTTTAATTTTTAATAAATTTGGTAGGTGACTAATGAAGGTGTACGGTATTTTCTCAAATTTACTTCGGATTGATTCTGCTTTAATTTCTTTTAAAAGCGTTTGATTTCTAAGTTTTGTTGTCACTTCTATCATACTTTGAGCCATTATTGTATCAACATTATCATATTTTACTTTAAGCGCCTTATTTTTCATCCAGTTTAAGCATCATTTACATGATGCTTAAACAATTAATTATAGAATAGATTATTATCAACAATATTAATATTTCACTCTGACACTGATACAGTATAAAAATAATTACAAAATATAATTAATTACCCAATTATTTTGATTAAAAAAACATATTATTAATATATATGGTACTTTAGTTATATACGGAGGCCACTTGTATATTTATATCTTGCCGCCGCGCGATAACATTGTGTTATATTTAGGGATATATCACATATATTTTACAATATAAATTTTGATATATTATCGATATATATATATATAATATATATATATATATATATATACACATATATTATTATTAGTAGTAGTATTTCTATAGATTTGATATCACACCCAGATGGTAGGTACTTCAGAGAGGTCATTTTTCAAATTTCTCAATACTTTTTTCAAAAACGAGGAAAATCTGTTGAAAAATTGAGAAAAAATGGTAATATGTGCTATTACCAGAATTTCTATAAAATTTTTAATTATTTTTTAACATATCTTCAAAAATAATGTAACTAGCAACTACAAGTAGATAATAAACCTAGGTACATTTTATTAATATTACCTTCATTAAATTTTCACTTATACTTTTCACTTACAACTATTGCTACAATTTGAACACAACTTGCTAACAACAAATCATAAAATGCCATGTAAATTAAAAGTACATATTTAATTTTATAAATAACAATGTAATAAAAAAAAATAAAATAAAGTAGGTATACATAATAAATCAGAACAATTTAAATTAAATTAAAAATAGTAATAATGAAAATACATAAATACCTAGGTAGGTATTTTGTCATATATTAAGTCTATCTATTGAAATTTAGGATTGTCCTGTAAAAAGTTAGCATTATTGTAGATAGAATAAACAATCCGGATGTACACAGTTGGCAACCCTATGTGTAACTGATCTAAACAAAACTTAAAAATTGTGAGTCATCTTTCTTCTCTAAAGCCATTTAAGGTTAGCATTTTGATGGAATTTATTAATTTTACCTAAAATTACACACTTTAACATATATAAAAAAGCCGGTCATACTTCGCACGACGGGTGGTATTCTCTTGAAGGGCGTATTAAATTTTAAAGAAACGATAAATCATTTCTTCAGTAAAATGATTCTGAACAAAGGAAGTTAATAATATAAGAAAAAAAAAAAATGTTCGAAAAATGTCCAAAATTTTTTTTTCTTTTTCAAAATTTTCTTGCGCCAAAATCTTTTTTATAGGATTTTCTATCTATGTTTAAATTTTCATAAAATTCTGATCAAAAAATTATGGTTTCCGAATAGTTTTTGTCAAATTTTGGGTAGTTTTTTTCCAAAAAAAACATTGAAGAATTGAGAAATTCAAAAAATGACCTCTCTAAAGTACAATCTAGAGGCGAATAGGGTTTCAAAAAGTTATTGATCAAAACTTTTGGACAAGTATTTCTATACAAAAAGTTGTACACAGAAAAAAATAAATAAATAAACATCATTGTAAAAACACTAGCTTCTTCACTTCATTCAGAATCTAAAAAAATGGGTTCGACCAATATTTATATTGGTCAAACCCATTTTTTTACCTAGCTGGTACCTAGCTGGAGAATTTTATCACAAATATTTTGATGCAATAATATTGTTACCAATGAACAATTAAACATTTAACAAGAATTTGATTAGAAAAAATCGGAATAAAGTAAGGACAAATATTATAGTATATTTCTAGTTTACGAACACACTAAAAGATGTTTTTTACCATCTTATGTATTTTTCGACACTGAATAGAACGGTGTTAACTAAAATCTGCGTATATCAATAATTTTCTATACTTATTGTTCTATTTTGAAAATTCAATACTTTCGGGTATCATATTAAATACCTACTATCTCAAAGGTTTTTAACACTGTTCTTGTGGTCTAGTGCTAATTGCACTTTATTCAACCGTGAATGACCAAAGACGACATGACAAACATTAATACTACCTAATTATGTTATAGTTAGGGGCCGGAATTATATTCTTTTGCATATTTTTTTTGAGTCTATGCAGTCAGCCGGGGGTTCAAAATCTTTACAAATCATGAAACAGGTGAATTAATGGCAAGTTTTTTTTGCATATTTGAGAATATTTCAAGATAAAAGAATATTTCATATAATATTGAATATTAGAGAATATATCGATTAATTTTTATAGATTTTTGATATTTTTTGTTGCAGTGGTGTCAAATTATATGTCCGATAATAGTGATATGATATTGATATATTTTATATTTATAAACCATCGTATATGTCCATGTCAGTCCATACTTAAATGTAAAACAGTTTTTGACTTAGAAACCGTAGAAAAC
>JAIPRM010003559.1:0-10530 GCA_025469315.1 Stegophylla sp. TES_Ste_2020
CTTTGTTCAGAATCGTTTTACTGAAGAAATGATTTATCGTTTCTTTAAAATTTAATACGCCTGTCAAGAGAATACCACCCGTCGTGCGAAGTACACCCATCGTGCGAAGTATGTCCGGCTTTTTTATATTATTAACTTCCCTCGTTCAGAATCGTTTTATTGAAGAAATGATTTATCGTTTCTTTAAAATTAAATACACCCGTCAAGACAATTCCACCCATCGTGTGAAGTATGTCCGGCTTTTTACTATTGTGTTGTGTAGGAACTTATAAATCTCATTTTTTCATTTGTGCAAGACCTTATATATCTCATTTTTTCATTTTTGTAGGAACGAACATATCTCATTAATTTCCTGACCCTCTCGTGTAGGAACTAGCTATTTCCCTGGATACAAATACCATACTTACATAAAAAAAATTGCTTTTTTTTTTAATCATGGAACAAATTTTGTACCGTCAAATCTAAAGTATAAAACTTAAAAAACCACGTTTATATTTTTTGTATTGTCGATTGCGAATAATATAATAGAGTAATAGACAAACAATTTACTCGCGAACAGCTGTTGTTATGCTGTCTATTTCTCGAGAACAATAATTGACGTATAAAATTTAATATGATGTTTCATACAATATCCTTTTACAAATACAAAAAAAAGAGAGTATCTAATTTGTTTTTATTTAAAAATTTTTTTAAACGCGGAGCAAATTTTGTACCATCATACTTATATTATAATATATTTCGAAAAATACGTTTATATTTTACATTATGTCGATAACGAATAACAACGATATAATATAAACGAACAGGTTGTGTCGCGCTATCTATTGCACGAGAATACACATACACTTCATGCGGTTTATCACGCAATAACTATCCGCAAATTTAATATAAAATAGTGTTAAATTTCAATATATTACAGTTTTTTCACGAGCAAGTAATTTCGCATCAATATACCTAAAATATATAACAAAAAAGGATGTACCTACTTCGCACTTTGGGTATTCTTTGCTCAACGAGTAGGACGCTTTTGTGGGTGTATTGTATTAAGAAAAAAAAAAAATTATAAGTTATTTCTTCAATATAACGATTCTGAACAGAGCATCAGTTTGTTCAAGACAATTTTACTGAAAAATTCTAAAGTTTTTTTATAATAACAGAAATACATATATTTTTCACTTGACTAGTTTCTATTTCATTATCATTTGAGAAATGTAAGAAAATATTTTGATGAAAAAATTTCCAAACATTTTTTTTCACATTTTCAAAATTTTTACGTTAAAATATTTATCATAATGTTTTTTTATCTATATTTAAATTTTCATTAGGTTTGGATTAAAAAAAGTTAAGTAAAGTAAAGTAAAGTATAGACGCCGGACATACTCGCACGCCGCACCACGGATATTCTTCGCTCTTGGAGTCAGATACCCTTCGTGCCTGTGTAGAATTTCAGAAAAACAATAAATCATTTCTTCAAAAAAAAAAAAAAGTGATTCTGAAAGAAGGAAGTCAATAATATAAAGAACAATAATAGTTGTGATTTTCAATACACCCATCAAAAGTATCTGACTCGAACAGTGAAGAATATCCGTGGTGCGAAAAATTTCCGGCTTTCTCGTTTATATTGTTTATATATTCATCATCGATTGTAACATGAGTTTATAAAATTTGTTCAGAATCGATATTTCATATTTCATAATAATAATTATTATTGAAATAAAACCCCTCCCATTAAGAATATTCCACCCCAGGAGCGAACAATGTACAATACCCATTGTGTGAAGTATGCCCCGCATTTTTTATACAGGCTTCGACCAAAAGTATATTTTAGAAGACTAGTAACCCAAATAATATTGTTCGCTTAGTTATTATAATACCGGTAAAAATTAATGATATTTTTTTCGTTTTTTTAAGAGTTAAAAATTATTATCAAACGGTTTCTTTTCAACCCTCGACTTTTTTTCATGCTTTTATTTAATGCATATTTTAGAATCGTTTCACCGGAATGTTGAAGTCGATTGCGCCGCAATAGGACACGATGGTTATCGGTTATCATTCCAAGAGCGGTCAACGGCCAATCACTATTGGATAACTGATAAATTAAGGCGCGATTACCTAATATTGTGATCAGGGCTTCAGACCAAGGATAATAGATACAATATCTATATTATCCGTGGTCAACCCACAGTACACGACGATTTCTATATTGATGAACGTTAATCCATAGTAAAAATATTAATTTAGATGGCCTGAATAATGAATGTAAAACACTAATTAATGTGATTTTGGATGATGTATATTTTTGTTAATGTATGTATTTTATATTTTATACAAATTATAATATTACATATATTATATTATTCCAAAACCGAAATTTTTAAATATGCAAAAACTGGAACACCGTTTATTTATTTTTCATCAAAACCGAAACCCATAAAACCATTAAGGTTCCAGTCCCTAATAATTATAATATCATAGAAAATTATGTAATAAATAAATTTAATTAATAAACCATAATTAATTTAATTTTCTAATACGACGGCGGGGGCCTGGTTTATTTCCTCCCTCTGATATTGTTCCGGAATAATCGTGTTTTTTGAGCGGGGGGAGCATCGGACTTTTTAGACTGCTGTCCGGGTTTATAATCAAGAGCAACCGGTATTCCAATAGACGTGTTTTCAACTGATTTTTGTAATTCTTCTGATGTTGGCTTTGATTGGGGGTATCTTGGATCCCAGCTATATTGAACGGGCTTGTAAAATATTTTTATAAATTTTTCATTTGCCTTTCTAGCATCATCAATATCTTCAGGCTTAAAATCGGGTAAATTTGGTTTGAAAAAACCAATAACGTTTCCTCTTTGGTTATAGTTGGCCACAATGAAGAATTTACGATTACTTAAATTTCTCGCAACACCAACACCCATGTTTGTCGACGGTCTCCAAAGCATCTGGGTACAATGTCCTGAAACGTAAAAGCATTTGAATATTAATATTTATCACAATAATTCACAGTAAAAAAGATATACGATTCGCAAATTTGAGATATTTCTACAGAAAATTCAAATGTCAAAAGCCGGACATACTTCGCACGATGGGTGTACTTCGCACGACGGGTGGTATTCTCTTGACGGCGTATTAAATTTTAAATAAACGATAAATCATTTCTTCAGTAAAACGATTCTGAACAAAGGAAGTTAAACAAAGTAAGAAAAAAAAATTTTCGAAAAATGTGCAAAATTTTTTTTCACTTTTTCAAAATTTTCTTGCGCCAAAATCTTTTTTATAAGATTTTCTATCTATGTTTAAGTTTTCATAAAATTCGGATCAAAAAATTATGGTTTCCGAGTCGTTTTTGTCAAATTTCGGGTAGTTTTTTGCAAAAAAAAAATTGAAGAATTGAGAAATTTAAAAAATGACCTCTCTAAAGTACAATCTAGAGGAAAATCGGGTTTCAAAAAGTGATTGTTCGAGACTTTTGGACAAGTATTTCTATACGAAAAGTTGTACACAGAAAAAAAATAAAATAAAAAAAAATAAATAAACGTCATTGTAAAAACACTAGCTTCTTCACTTCGTTCAAAATCTAATACGAATATAATATCGTAAAGCTTACAATTATTAATCGACTATTTATAATAATCATGTTTTAATACTTTCCAGTTACCAAGGTAACATTTTCCACATCTCTCGTAATATCTCTAGTTTTTTGTTATAATTATGCCCTATTTGCATTGGTCGAAATTTTGAGACAAAGTACGAGATATTATGACATACGTCCATTTTAGATTCTGAGCGGTAAAGAAGAAACTCATGATTTTACAATAATGTTTATTTATTATTTTTTCACTTTCTAACTATACTTTTTCGTATAGAAATACTTGTCCAAAAGTTTCGATCAGTAACTCTATAGATCCTGAATCATACCCAGATGGTTCTTTAAAGAAATCATTTTACAAATTTCTCAATATTTTTTTCCAAAAACGTGGAAAATCTGTCGGAAAATTTACCAAAGACGGCAAAAAATGATGTAATTCCTGGAATTTCCGTAAAATTTTAAATTGATTTTTAACATAACTTCAAAAATAATGCAGCTAGAAAGTTGAAAATTTCACCAACTACTAAAAATAGTCACGCACATATCTCTTAAAATTTTCAAAGGCATTTGACCAATTTTGAGGTAAGTATAACATTTTGAAAATTTCAGAAATTTCTCGTTTTTTATTAGTTTTTAATTCATAAAATTTTAATGTATGGATATTAAGAGCTGAAAATTTAATACAAACATACTTATATTATATAACCAACGGTCCTAAAAAAATCTTGAAAATTGTAAACCAACTTTTTTTTTTATAACCGTTGTAAATTAGTATTTTGACGGAATTTATTAGTTTTACGTAAAATCACACATTTAAACGCATATAAAAAAGTAATTGGTTCAACTGATCTTTATGAAACTTGGTACATAGATGGAAAATTATATTGTAAATATTTTAGTGTATGAAAATATTCCTTGGACGAATAATTAAAAATTTTACAAGGTTTTTATGGAAAAAAATTACTATATAAATTAAATACTATAAATAAAAATAAACATGAAATACTTTGTTACATATTAATAATATTGAGCTATTACTGGACATTTGAAAAATTTGTAAATTAAAAAGTTGCTGGTCGAAACTTTTAAACAAGTTTTTCATACGAAAAAGTGTTTACTGAAAAAAAAAAATTACAATCTTTGTAAAAACAGTACCCAACTTTTTCGCATTACTCAGAATCCAAAAAAGAAAAAGTAATAATATCATTGTAAGAGCACTAGCTTTTTCGCCTCACTGAGAATTTAAAATAAAACCATTGGCTTTTAAAATGAAAAACCTACCAATTTTCTTTAATTTGAATGAGAAGTCATCTTCAGTATCGTTTTCCCCGATGTATTGTAGTTCATTGAACCAATTATCGGCAGCTACTGCACCGATTCTCTTTACCCGTGAAGATTCATAGAGGTTTTCACCATATAATTGTATACTTTCGGGTCTGTGATCGCATGTTCCGATTTGTGCACAATGATTAGCCCATTCTTGAGCGTAGTTGTTCATCTAATATGAGACGATTTATTGATGTATCGAGTGGAACATAAAAAATAAAAACAAATTAATAATTTACAAGTGGATCATAGTTCAATAAAGAATAATAATATTATTGTAAACACTGAAAATATTGGAACACATTTCATAGCTGAGATATTATATTATTATAATATTATATTAATTATAAATATTAACATTATTTGTAATATAATAATATATTTTATTCTGTTATATTATTTATATCTACATTTTATGAAGGAATATCCGATAGCGTCATCAACGAATTCCGTTTGAGTGCGTTACTACTTTATAGTACTTATAGGAGCAATATTTATATATTTTATTAATCGCACTGAATCGCTAACCGTCCTAATTATTATTAGGAATATACCAGCTGTGGCTGTCAAAAGTCAAAATTGAATTTATCTATACCGAATCCTCGAGCTCTCGTTATTTGGGCCTGGTCCTAGGTCAATGATTAACTTGGGTAGACCACATAAAATATCCTCCTAAATTCTATACGAAAATCACTACAATTCTTACTCGGTAAACACTCTAAACTTAACATAAAAACAAAATTACTTCTATATAAAACTTTATTAATGCCCATTTGGACATACGGGATTCAGTTATGGGGCGCTGCCAAAAAATCAAACACAAACAAAATTCAAACTTTCCAATCCACTGCCCTCCGGTTAATCACTAATGCACCATTTTACGTTACTAATCACACCCTTCATACAGATTTAAAAATTAATACGATAGAAGAAACTGCCAAAACCCTTTATAAACGCTTCCGCTCCCGACTGACAAACCACTCCAATTCACTAATCTCTGCCCTTGATTCCGACACCATTCCTGGTAACCCTCCTCGTCGACTGAAGAGAAAGTGGTGTAGAGACTTAAATAAAAATTAGCTAAATATATAAGGTAAATTTACATTCAACCTAATCATGTCATAAAGTGTCGCCATTGGGTGGCTGCTTTTGTCACGTTTATGTCAAGCTATATTATATATTTCCGCAGACGTACTTATTGTAATAATTTATTTACAGATTGTACGATTTAAAATAAAAAGTTAAAAAAAAAAAAATCTATACCGAATCTTAGTTTCTTCACAAATCACTCAATAATAAAAATATTTTTGATCTGAAAAGTGATACTGAATAAAAATAGTATTTTTCTGTATAATGTCGTTAAGTTTTTTTTTTTTTTTTTTTGGTATTTTAAATGATATAAAAAATATTCAAGGAAACCTAATATTCGACTCGAAAGTAAATAATGTACCCTAAAAGCTCAAGAAAAAAACTCGACCTATGAAATTATGCCAAACAGAATGTCTAGATTATATTATTATATTATATTACTTATGTTTGAGTTACAAATTTCTGACTATAAAACATATCATCTCAATGATTTAAGATTGAGGCGAAGAAATTAGTATCAAAGAAACTCTAAACAGGCAAAAAATCTGAGAAAATGAAAAAAATGTTAACATTTTATTAACATTCTTACTAAACATTTTATTTCACCAAAATATTTTCAAAATTATTCTCCATCTATTTATAAATTTTCAAAAAATGTGGGTTAAAAAAAATAAAATGAAAATTAATTTATGACGTTTTTGTCAAATTTTGTATAAATTATTGAGAATTTCGAAAAATTGCGTTTGTAAAGTACCATCTACAGCCGAATTGTGATTGAAAAAGTTTTTTTTGTACGAGTATTTCAATGAGAAAAAGTGTTCAAAGAAAATAAAAGTATAAAATAAACATTATTAAAAAACACTAACTTCTTCACTTCATTTAGAATCTGAAATTCCTGTTCTTGGTAAACCAAAGTATTTGTTAATATTATTGATCATTTTAATAGGTACTAATAGAACTATTTTTGTAATTCTTCTAACTATATTATTTTATGCATCTTATGATAATAATTGTTATAAAAATTATAATAATAATAATTGCTTATTTACGTTGTCGTCTAGTTTGATTAGTGGAAGATTGAAGTACTTTCTATAAAGATTGGTCTTTTCAAGTACTTGTTGTCGAATTTCCTCAACATCTGATTTTTCGATATTCAAGGGTTCCACATAGTCGTGAGGCTGTATATCTTTTTCTTCAGTCATAACGTAACCTGATTTCATTCCACTGCCCATAGGGTTGGACGTCTTACCATTAAGACCTGATGGCATACTATTAGTGTTAAGACCATTAAATCGACCGACTATAATGCGCCTAGACCACTCATTACAATATTATGATCGTCATCCATTTCGAAAAAAAAACCGTTACTTCGCAACGGACTTGACGGGGGGAATGGTTTTTGGAATGGCGACCGTTTGATGGGTTTCGAATTTTCGTCAATGGTCGTTGAATTTCTTAGTCGAAACCCACCAAAATCCTCGACGCGGACACCACTACAAAAATCGTGTACTCGTTAAGTCCGTTACTAAGAAACTGTATAATTAAACGAGTGGTCCAAGCGCATTGGTAATAATTATTATTCGTATTATTATAACCCTCCCCATCTGCAGCAGCGTAAGAAGGTCGGTTCACCGACACAAGATCCAACCAATTAAAATGCACCGCGCCTCGTACTAGTTCATCACTTCCTTACATTAATGATGATGATTACACGATAAGATTCATGTTGAAGACCAGTTGAAAACTCTATTACCAAAAAAAAATAATAAAAACTTATCGAAAACGCAAAAACAAAAACCATCCAATGGAAATGCGCCTGGACCACTCATTCCATTATCTTCGTCATCATGCATTTCGAAAATACCGTTTTTTATAGAAACGGACTTAATGAGTATAGTTTTTGGAATGGTGTCCGTGTCGAAGATTTCGATGGGCTTTAACTGTATTTGTCAATAATTGTTTAATTTTTGAGTCGTTGTCTGAACGAGACGGAGGGGCGTTCCCATTGGTTGGTTTTTGTCTTTTCGTTTTCGATATGTTTTTATTTTTATTTATTTTTTCACTGGTCATATAAGAGTTTCCAACTCGTCTCACGTGAGTCTTATCGTAATCATCATTATCATCATCATCAATGTAAGGGAGTGATGAACCATTACGAGGCGGAGTATTTTTATTGGTTGGTGGATCATGTGATGGCAAACTCGACTTGTTTCCATTACCTGAATATAGTTGGGATAATAACTGGTCAAAAGGTGATAAAGGTGATTTTTGATTATTATTCAATGGTTTTGGGACTTCTGATTTGTCGTCTTCGTCGTCGTTGTTGTTACGACTCGGCACTTTTGACGGATCAGAACGAGACGGGTTTTTTCCATTGTTTGAAACTGGTTTTGACCACTTGTTTCTGTTACCTGCAGGCAATGATCCAGAGTACGAGGGGCGAAATTTCTTTTCTTTTTTTGCCGATGGTCGTGAGGCTTGTGGGTCGTCGACATTATAATTTTGCTCTTGTGCCTGACGAGAATCGGTCGTAGTTTCTCCATCGGTCGTAGTTTCTCCATCGGTCGGATCTTGTCCTTGCGGACTCGACTCGTTTCCATTATTAGGCAATCGTCCAGAATCCAATGGAAGAGGTGATTTTTGATTATTTTCCGATGGTTGTGCGGCTCCTGGGCTCCCGGCTTCTTCTTCGTCTCCTACGTCGTCACTGGAGTTTTGCGGTTTCGACGAATCAGAACCTGGTGGAATTTTTCCATTAGTCAGATTTTGTTTTAGCGGGTTCGACTTGTTTCCATTACCTGACAGTGGTTCTGAAATCGCGTGAAAAGACAACACTTTCACTGCCTGCAAATTCACAGAGATTAATATATTTATTACAATTTCGTACTTTTTTCTAATTCGTGGTCTAGTTTCGCGTTTGAATGTCGAAAACTCGAGAAACTCGACCAATAACTTAGCAATAACCGGTTATTTACCCGGACGTTTACCGGATGGATGTGATCGCATCTCGTGATCGGTCTGGTCAGTCCGGTTACGAATTCACACATAATAATCACAGAATAAATGAACACAGAATGGAAAGTAGAATAAGATAGAGGTGCCGCACAATGTTTTAAAATCGAAAAAGTTGGCCGAAACTCAATTTTTTTAACTCGAAATTTCAAAAATAAGTTTCTTCCTAACCCAATTAAAACAATTGCACCAAAAATGACCGAGACAAAAATTTATTCTTTGAAATATTTAATAATAATTCTGAACGTGTAAACATATAAAATTTTACAACATTCCGATAAATTACGGAATTTGTTATAATAAAAGAATTTTGTGACTTGTACCTAATTATGCTATTATAACTTTATTTCCACAAATTTTCGAATCGTTATATGTGTTATAAAATAGTTGGCAATGAAATATTATGATAGTCCATATTATGAGTGGGAAATTTTGGATCTTAATTGAAAATACTTACTATCTAATCGTATCGATAAATTGATTAGACATTTTTTCATATTTCACCACCACATTCCCCTGCTATTTATACACCAAATTGAAGTACGTATTCTGCATATAAATATTACGTTTAATATAGTAGCCCAAACTTGCCTCATTTTAGTTCAAGACATCTCGTTTCTAATTTATTTCCATAATTTGAAAACAAACGAATACAATTATTAAAAACGTAAAACGCTAAATATGCTTTATTACTGGAATTTTCATAAAATTAATAATTGTTTTTCAACATTACTTCAAAAATAATGTAGCTAGAAACTGGAAACTTTCACCAACTACTAAGAATGGTCACAAAAATGTCAAAACATTTGATCGATTTTGAGTTAAGCGTACCATTTTAAAAATATTGGAAATTTCTCATTTTTGTAATAAAATTTTAAATTCTTGATATTAAGACTTGAAAATGTAATACGACTTCAGTCACACACAAACATATATATATATGTAACTGATCTAAGTGTAGTAAACCGACCAAATCACAATTATACTTTTATATTCTATATTCTAAATTAATAACATTTGCATAATATACGTGCACGTGCCACACCCTAACCTTCACTCTTACATCCTTTCCCAAAAAACCTCGTATGTATTATTAGAAAGGGTAAAACAGCGCTCATAGTTTTTATATAAATACGAGCACTGTTGAACCACAAAATTAGATTTAAGTTTACCCAGCCTCGAACATAGGCGCCCGCAGGATTTTATCAGGGAGGGGCGCAAATTAAAACACCAAAAAGTGAAGTTTTAAAAAAATAGGTACGTTAGAATTTTATGTTCTTTTTCACTAGCGAAGAATTTGAAAGAAATTACTACTGATTATAACACACAGCTTTCCGATTTTGAAACTTTTACTTCGCATTTATAAACGATTTTAATTTGTAACGTAATTATTTTGCCTTTTTAGCTAGCTGTTTTTACATTTTTAGTTCATTTTATTGTATTTATTTTATCAAATTCCGTCAATACACAAATATATTTTGTATAGACGTTATATTTATATTTCATTAA